>QJNZ01000296.1:0-101350 GCA_004155055.1 Monosporascus sp. CRB-8-3 | reverse complement strand
AAAAAAAAAAAAAAAAAAAAAAAAACTAAATACTAGAAATTATAATTAAATACCCTGTTTAATAATAATCGAATTAAGTAACGTTAAGTTTTAGTAAATAAAGGAAAATATATATGTTCGTTATTTACATAATTCAAATAATACTAGCTTATAATATAACTTAATTATTTAAAATATCTTTAATATTACTAAATGTAATTAAATTACTTTTATTATTTATATTCCGTAATACGATTATTAATATAAACTATACGATTTAGTTTAATAATTAATTAATTAACATAACCGTTATACGTTATAAGCTTTTATTTAATAATATTATCAAACTTTAAACAATATTTCGAACCGTTAAAATAATATTTAATAAAAAAAAACTAATATTTAACCGCTTTAAGACAAACTTAAAAAACTAGAAATTAAAATTTAACGATTTAAAAAATAAATTAAAAAAACCTTTAATACCTCGACAATTAAAATTAAAAAGCCTTAAATTTATAATAAAAAAAGATAATATTTAAAATTTCCTTACCTAGGTACGAATATATCACCGATTCTTAACTTTCGATAACCCGGAAAACTAGATTTTTGCCGTTACGGCGTTCTTTATAAAGGACGTATTTAACTAATTTAAACTAACTATAAGGAACTATTTAAAAAATATAAAGGACGATATGGAAAAATGTATTAAAAATATTTTCGCGAATTACTTTAATTTTGAGAAAAAGTTAAAAGCTAATTTTAATAACCCTAACAAAAAACGTATCGTAATACAAAAGATTTTACAGTTACGACAAAAAAAACTAACATTTAAATATCTAATAAAATTCCGGAACTTAATAACTAAAATTAAATAAATAAATAACGAAAATAACGCCTTACTTAATATATTCTACAAAAATCTAAAGGACGATATTAAGGACGAAATTATTAAACTCGAATAACTAATCCCTTTAAACAAATATATTACCGAAACGGTAAAAATCGATAATCGACAATTTAAAAAACGAAAAAAAAATTAATATACTTTACAAATTAAATTCAATAAATCTAATTAAAAAAATGAATATACTATCTCTTCCAGCTCTTTCGGAACGTAACCGGAACCTATAAAAATTAAGACGGTTTAACAACAAAATCAATTACCGATTAAATACTATAACTACGGCAAAATAAAATATAAAGCCTTTTAATATAAAATACCGAAAAAACCTCGACAAAATAATTAAACTCCTATCCCTAAAGGATAATATTAACATAATAAAAAAAACAATAAAAAACCAATTAACATAATTCGATCTCGAAATAACCGCTAACTACGATGCATAATAACAAAATAATACGAAAACCATCCAAATTAAAAAAATTTTACGGAAAAAAGCTTATTCGCTTAATCCTACTAGGAAAAACAATAATAGAAACATGTCGGCAGTTGGTGCTTTAAGATAATCACGGCTGGTGGGCTCAGGCTAAAGAATATTGCCTGGGATACCCTTTGTCATAAAAGAACTTTTTAAGTATAAATTATATATGTAAAAGCGGCTTGCCCCAGACGTTTTCAGTCTGCAAAATTATTAATATAGAGTTTTACGCCAGTATCCTATATTTAATTATTATAATTGCTGATATAGTAGTATTTTCTGGTTGATTAATAACTTAATACGTTATACGAAATGGTTATTTGCAGGTTAAGTTAATAGAAAGAATACGAAATTAAAAAAAAAGTCGCTTAGTTAACGATTCGAAAAAAAGTTAAGCAATTGACGATAGCAAGCAAGTAATAGAACCCTAGGCAGTTTTTTGTTAAACAAAACGGCCTATTTAAAACTTTATTCCCTTTTCCCCAGCCAGAACTTTTTTACGATAGGGATATTTTTTAGGACGAATTTTACAGTAAGGAAAAGGAAAAACAAAAACTTATATTAAATAGGGCGGCAGGAAAAAAACTTATTTTCGGGGCGTTTTTAAAAAATACCTTATTGCTTTAATAACCGAAAAAGGACCAATTTAAAATTTTTATCTAAAAATAACAAACTATAACGGACCTAAATAAGTTTTATACGTCCTTAGGTATTAGTATAAACGGCATTAAACGTAACGTTAAAATACGAAAAAATAAATATTAACAGGTTAAAGAAAAGGTTAAAAAGCTGAGGTTTTAAAACGAAAAAAATAACGATATTATAAAGCGTATAAACATTATGATAATATAACTATTAAATACGTTCCAACTTAAGATACGGAATTTTAAAAGTTCGCGTAATACAAGTATATAACCGAAGGTATTATAAAACGTACTGCCTAAAATTAAGGTTAATAGTTTTAAAGAAATACTTATCGTATTAAAAAGCGATATAAAAAAGATTAACCTATTAAAAAAAAGCAAAACGAAACTTAGGAGATAATTTATAAAAAAACCCAACCCCCCGAAAAAAAAGAAAAATAAATTACCTAAGGGAAAAAGAGTAATACGCGATAACCCCGATAATTTAAATAGTTCCCCCAGCATCCTTAGCAGCTTTTCGAACTTTAATAACTTAAATAGCTTTAACGAATTAAGCGTTCGCCTGAAAGATAAAAAGAAGAACTTTAAGAAGTTTAGTAATATAAATGCAAAGTTACGTTAAAAGCGTTTTAACTTTTTACTGGATAAGGAAAATTACTTAATAAGCTGGGTTAATTAAAAGCTTTAAAATAACGCCTTAAATTTTATAATAAAAGAAATTAACTATAAGAACGGGATAAAATTAAGTTAGCTAAATTAGTTCCGTTTAACGAAAATTATTATTAAGATTTACAAAAAAGCGCCTTTAAAGTTAATTATAAGTATTAAAAAAGGTATAAAAATATTAAGGACGTTCCGAAGAACTTATGCAGCGATAGGTAAAGTTAAGCAAAAATCCTTTTGGAAAAAGCTTAGCAAAGTTATTTATAATAGAGGAAATCCGGTACAGTTTATTATTAAGTTTTAAAAGCTTTTCCGTAAAGTAAAGGGCTATAATATACGATTTAAAACAAAGGAATAAATTATTATATTTTTTATTATTATAAAGAACTGCGCTAGTAGTTGGTATAAAACCATTTAGTTAATACTGCGGTAAATGGATTATTCCTTTTAGCAGCTGATCGACGACTTTAACAGCAAATTTCATAACCGATTTAATAAAAAGAAAAATAACGGATAATCCGTTAACATACGAAAAAGTAAGGGAAATAAAAATAATAATAATAATTCCCGAAATAACATGCCCGTATAAAATAAAAATAAAAAGTTACTTTGCTTTAATTATAACAAATATAGACATTTGGCGAAAGATTGCTTTAAACCGCAAAAAAACGGCAAAAGTAAAAAAAAGAAATAAGGCCAAAATAGTAACTAACGTAATAATAATGGTAATAATAATCAAAATAACCAAAGCAATAATTTTCGCAATATCCGTAACGGTAATTAAAACGAAAAACAATTTATTCCTAAAGGTTTAAAAGATTTATACCGTTTAGACGGAAAAATTTTTAGCGCTTACGTTAACGAACAGCATTTTCAGAACTTTATACAGTAATATAACGAAATAATTTAGAAAATAACGTAAAAAATTATAAAAGTTAAAAGCTTTAAATTATAAGTAACCGAAAGCCCTAAAATTACAGTAACTAACTGCCTTAAAGCAACTAAGGCGATAGTTATAAATAATGCCATGCTTTTGTATATGCATTCCTTTATAGAAAACGATAAAGATAAGTTATTTTAAGATTTAAAAACAAACGTTAATATTACTAACAACATCGGCGACTTCGAGAAAAATTCGGTATTGGATATTAAATCTAAGGGAATTTACATTATAACAGGTAGAGGACTTATAGCTGCTACCTTTATCGGTACTATAAAATAACCCTTAAAAAACCTTAATAAAAAGAATAACGAGATTACAGTAAAGTATACGTTATATATCAACGATTTTCCCTTAAAGGTATTTTCTGGAAAGATATTTTACAAAAAGGAAAGTTATTTAAACAGAAATATCTTGGTTAGCCCTAATAGGTTTAAATTGATAACTATTAATATTCCCCGAAAAGGATTTTTTTTGTAGCTTTATAAAAACCCGAAGTTTATTATTAAGGGTTTAAAGTCCTTGAATAATAGGGATTATTAATAGGGATATGCGCTGGAAAAGGTATTCGGTAAGAAAAATAACGGTAACCTGGTTAATAATTTAAAAATAACTTTTATGAAAATATTTAAAAACGGAAAAGTCTTTATAATAAACGAAGTTATAAAGAAAATTATTTTTTGGTACCGCTGCTTTTGTTACTTTAATACTAAACGATTAATTTAAATTATTAAAAGGTTTACGGAGATAAATTTAAATCTTAACGATATAAAATCGTTTTTTTATATAACCTGTAATAAAGGAAAAATACGGAAAATACCGTTTATTAATTTATAAAAGAAAGTAATATACGTAAGAAAAATTACTTAATGTAATATGGAAACCGTTAAACCTATTAATATCGAAAATAACGGTTATTTCGGGTTTATTATAGACAACTTATCGCATTATAAAAAGTATTATTCGTTTAAGATTAAAAACGAGGTATAGCAAAGTCTGTATACGTATATTACCTAAATATTTAAGCGTTTAGAAACGTTATTACCAAATACAGAAAATAAAAAAAAAAAAAGCGTAAATCTTACACTTTAATAACGGTAAAAAGTTCGGTATAACGATTATCGAAAACTTCTACGTAATGGAAAGTATTAAATTAATAATTTCCAGCATTTATAACTAATATCAGAATAAAATCGCAAAACGAAGGATATAATTTTTTTAAAACGAAATATACGTAATTACGGCTTAAATAAAGATACCGATATATTTTTAGGACCTTGTAATAAAAGTAATAATATATATTATCAACAGAACTAGATAAGTAATAATAAAAAACGTAATACCGATTAAATGCTTTAAGGACGTATTCGAATTTAACGGGTCTTATAAACCTAATAATAATTACTTTCGGATTTTTAATAACAAATATATAATTCTAATTAATAAAAATTACAAAACTAAATTAGAAAAATTAACAGCCCGTAAAGTAAAAAAAAATGCTACTGGGTTACTAAAGGATTTATAATTATAAAATGTAATTATTAAAAGGCGGCAAATTATTAACAATACTGTATATTATGGTTTATAAAAACCTGGAAAAGCCAAAATAGCCTTTTAACCCGAAAAATATTATTTAGTTATTCCCGCAGCCCATATAGAAACGATTGAAATACCGTTAGAAATAAGGTATTAAAATAAAGAATAAAAACGATAACGTCATTTTAAAGGACGATACGAATCAGGAAATTAAATAAGTTAAGCGAAAAAAAAAAACGCCCGAAAAAGACGGTTCCCGAATTATACGCCTTAAAAACTTTAGACGAAATATTAAAGCTAATACGTAAGTTAAAGTTAACTTTAACTTAAAAGGGCGATAATAACGATTTTTTTTATTTTTATTTATTGTTAAATGCTGAAAATTAAAACAAAAACGGTTACAGATTATACGTTATAATGGACGACGGTCTATTACTAAAAAAAGCCATGGAAGGCTTAAAACGTAAGATATAACTTAAAACTATTTTTATTAAGATTAAGGAAAACTTTTAACGCGGAATTTTTTGTTTCATACCAGACGATAAGGTATACGGGCATTTAGTAAATGCGAAATAAGTATTAAGAAAAAAATATACGTCTATAAAAAAGTTAAAAAAGTATAAAGCCCGTATTTACGTTAAGGGATTTACCTAATAAAAAGGAATTAACTATAATAAAACGTTAGCTAGCATTATAAAAGTTGTATATTAGAAAATCCTAATAGCGCTAACTGCTGCCTTAAGTTAATATATACTCCAGATCGATTTTATCGTTACTTATTTAAACGGCAAATTAAAGGAAAATATTTACATAAAATAGTTTCCGATATTAAAAAAGTATTTTAATACGTATCTAAAGGATAAAAAGATATATAGGTTTTCCTTTAAAAGGGTTATTAAGTTAATAAACTTATTGTACGGCCTGAAATAAACCGGAGCTGTTTAATAAAAAAAAATAAAGGAAATATTCACGAAGTAAAGTTTCCGTCCGTTAATTTCGGACGACGCAATATATTATAATCCTAAGATAAGAAACGTTATCGTTTTATACGTAGATAACTTCCTGCTTTTCGGTTTTGATAGATAGCGTTTTAAGGATATCGCCAAAAAAATTGCTAAGGACGTCCTAATTAAAGACTTGGGTAACGCGGACTGGTACCTAGGCGTACGAATTATCCGTTCCTTATTAATAGGAGATATTAAGCTAAATTAATAATAGTATATTAAGAAATTATTGAAATTAATCGGCTTAGACGAGATAAAAAAGGAACTTATATTATTCGTTAAAGATTACTTAAAATACGTTATAAGATATAACGGCATAATTAACAAAGAAAAAACGTTTAAATATACGAACCTGGTAAGGAAATTTAACTTTTTAAGTTGTATTAATAAACCGGATATAACGTTTGTAACGTTAATTTAAGCAAGGTTTATGGGTAACCCGTTACCTAAATACCAGGAATATATTAAACGATTACCGTAATATTTAAACGGTACGGCAAACTTATTTTTTCGGTACCGGAAGCTGGAAAACCACCCGTACCGGAAATACAATAACCTAGGCCTATTCGGAATAGTAGATATAAGCTTTATAAATAATAAATTAATTAGGTCTATAATAAGTTGCGTATTTTTTATAATTGGAATGCCCGTATTATAAATTTTAAAGTTATAAGGCGTTATTACTAAATATATTATTAAAGCAAAATACGTAAAAGCAGGGATAGTTATAACGGAGGCGGTTAAGATTAGGAATTTCCTGATAAAGCTAAGGCTTATACCTAAGGGTTCTATTTCTATTCTAGAAAATAATATAAATACGTTAAAGTAAGTAACAGAGATATAAATAATACGGAAAAAGCGTTATATTCGATTAAAATATTATTACGTACGTTAAAAGGTACAAAAGGGTAATATTAGCTTTTAATACGTAAAAAATAAAGATAACCTAGCAGATAAGCTAATAAAGCCTTTTAATAAGGCTGATTTCGAGCGATTTATAGCGAATTTGGGATTAGAGAAGATATAAAACGAATCAGAAGGTATTTAAGGTCGACGGATACAGGGATTTAATAACCGAAATTACTTAAAGCAAAAGGGCGTATCGGTAGTTAATACTTTGAGATGATTACGGCTGGTGGGCTTAGGTTAAAGAATGTTGCCTGGGATACTTTTTATTATAAAAGAACCCTTTAAGTATGGATTATGTATGTAAGGGCGGTTCGCCCCAGACGTTTTTAGTCTGCAAGATTATTAATATAGAGTTTTGCGCTAGTATCCTGCATTTGATCACTGTGACTGCTGACAAAACAGAACCAAAAAGCTTTACGAAAATAGCTATAAAAACATTATAAGTAAAACGAAAACCTTTATTTAAAAAAAGCAAAACGACATACAAAAACCTATATTATTCACTATAAAAAACCCAAATACCAATTTTATTAAAAATAAAAAAAAGTAACCTATTAACTTATAATTCGGATATACTAAAAAAGGTTCGATTTTAAAAAATAAAAAAGAACTAACAAAAACGATTAATGATAATAACGACATTTACGATTATTCGCGAAAATAAACAAAATCAACTAACAAATAACATTATAAAGCTAGCTATGTAAAAAGTTATATCTATAAAAAAAATGCTTTTTATTATTTCGAATAATGCAATTATTAAACGGAAAGAAAATTAATTAAAAAAACAATAAAAAAATACTATCAGCAAACTATTACCAACTTAAGCATTCAACTAACCTATACTACAAACCCGGAAAAAAAAAGCAATTAAAAAAAAATTAAAAATTTCACTAAAAAAAAGTTAATAGGATTCAATAAACGAAAAAAAAAAACATAATACCTGATAAAAAAACGATAACTCATAATCGATATTACCCAACAAAAAAACAATCGAAACTTTTACAAAACAAACTTACCAGTAACAAAACATACGGTAATAACTTAAACAATTATAAAAACAAATAACACGAATAAACAAATAATTAAAAAAACTCCGAATACAAAAGATTTAAAACGAAAAAATATTGTAAAAACTTTTACAAACTTCAAAAAACCAACGCTACCTATTAAAAAGCCACAGGCGAACGAAAAAGAAAATTAAACTATAACATTTCAAAAAAGCTTTAAATATAACGATCGAAACTACAGGTAATAATACTATTATTATACAAATACAAATTAAAAAAAATTAATATATTATAATAATAAATTACAAAGCAATAACTACCAACTACCTCAGCCCGGAAATAATAAATTAATTAAAACTATTATAAAAAGAAAAAAATCATTCCTACGAAATCGAAAATACCGAAAGTCAAAAATTCGCTTACGACGACAAATAAGTCAGACGCAAAATTAATTACCTTAAAACCTTTAGTTAAAAAAAAAAAACAAACCATTAATTTCGACATTATTTTATTAAATAAATACGACATAATTCTTAAAAAACCATAATTACGCCAGTATAACCTTTTAATTAACTAAAAAACTAATCAAATAAACTTTCGCTCGTTTTCTAATACTAAAAAAAAAAAAAAAAAACCCGAAAAAAATTTAAAATCATAATATTTAATCGATAAAAACGACAAATACGAATATAAAAATATAATAGAAACCTTACTACCTAAAAGTATAAAATATATTCAAAATAAAAAACATAACAGAAAAATATGACGTATTATTACGAACCTTAAAACATAATTTCGACAAATAAACGATAACTTACAAATACAGCCCGAAAAATTCCTAAAATAAATTACGAAAATATTACTATAATATTATAAATATAAAAAACTTTTTCGAAAAAAACTCGATACGAAATTATTATAACATAACGAATAAAATCACGAAATAATTCTCAAAAACGGCAAAACGATTACCTTTTATCCTATTTATAATTTAAATTAAACAAAGCTATATATTTTTCGCAACTATTTAAAAAATAAATTACGGAAAAAACATATATAACGTTCCAAATCGTTAACCGGGTACTTAATATTTTTCGTTTTATAAAAAAATGGAAAATTATAATTTATTATTAATTACCGCCAACTTAACGACATTACCATCAAAAACAAAACGTTATTACTATTAATTACCGAAATTAAAAACCAATTACAAAACCCTAAACGGTTCACAGCCTTAAATTTACGAAAAAAATATAACCAAATTTAAATCAAACTAAAAAACGAATAAAAAACAACCTTTAAAACGAAATATAAATTATTCGAATACTTCGTTATACCTTTTAAACTTACGAATATATTAATTTCCTTTTAATCAATAATTAACTATATATTCCGAAAATACTTTAATATCTTTATTATATATTACCTTAATAATATCCTTATTTATTCGAAAACAAAAAAAAAGATATAAAATACGTTTATAAAATTTTACAAACTTTATAAAACGTTAACCTTTTAATTAACGCAGAAAAAAAATACCTTTTACACCCAGGAAATTAAATATTTAAAATATATCATTTCTCTAGGATACGTTAAAATAAACCCTAAAAAAGTCGCCGCGGTAAAAAATTAAAAAATACCTATTAATATTATAAAAGTACAAACGTTTCTTAAACTTACTAATTACTATTAACGATTTATATAACATTTTAACAAAATCGCGATATTATTAATAAAATTTATTAAAAAAAACCGACGCTATATATAAGCCTTAAATATAAAAAAAACTATCTAATAACTAAAAGGCGCCTTTATTAACAAACCCGTCTTAATAATATATAACTTAAACAAATTAATAAAACTTAAAATTAAGATTTCAAACTTTACTTTAAAAATAATAATTTATTAATAAAATAATAAAAAGAAATTATACCCTAGTACTTTCTACTCCTATAAACTATATAATATTAAACTAAATTACCTTATTTACAACAAAAAATTTCTAGCCGTTATTAAAGTTTTTAAAGAATTTAAACACTATCTTTTTTAAAAAAAATACTAGATGAAAATATATACAAATTATAAAAATATTTTTTATTTTATAATTACCAAAAAACTAATTAAACGACAATTACGTTACGTAAAATATTTTTCAAAATTCGATTACGTTATTATTTACCGTAAGAAATTAAAAAATAATAAAGCAAATATTGTTAATAAATAGTCAAACTTAAAAAATCCTAAAATAAAAATATAACAAATTATTTTCAACTAAATATATAAAAAATACCTATAATAACAATATATCAATATTATCAAAATATCTATATCGGAAATACATAAGGAAATACAATAATACTATAACAATTTACCCGAAAAATAAAAAATAAACAAAATCCACGTACTAGAAAAACATTAACAAAATTTAACATAAAAAATACATAAATATTAACTATACGGATACCCCGGAATCTATAAAACCCTAAAATACCTATAACGGACATATTACTTTAAAATAAAATTAACTGTACAAAAAATTATATACCAATACGATATATATATCAAAATAAAGGCTAAATAACATAAACTATACGGAAAACTATAACTATTACCAATCGCCAAACGACTATAAAATTTAGTTATACTTAACATTATTATAAAAGTTCCTTTATTAAAAAACCTAACTATAAATACATATTACGATAATATCTTTATAATCGTTAACCAATTTACAAAATTTTCCTATTTTTTACTTTATAACGAAAACATAAACGCCAAATAAATAATATGTATTTTTTTTCGATATATCTTTAATATATATGGATTACTATTAGAAATTATCTTAAATAAAGGTACAACCTTTATTTTAAAATTCTGGCAAAATTTAATAATATAACTTAAGTTAAATTATAAATTATTAAGCGCTTTTAAACTATAAATAAATAAATAAATAAATAAATAAATAAAAAAATAAATAAAAAAATAAATAAATAAATAAAACTAATTAAATATTAAAAACGTACCTACAATATTACGTTAATTATATACAAAACAACTAAATTAAAAGACTATCCGTTACGTAACTTACTTATAATACCAGTTACTATAACAATATTAAAATAACCCTAGTAACTGCTAATTTTAATTTTATTTCAAAAATCTATAAAAGAATATGAAAAAAGGATTAATTAACGTTAAAATAATCCTTACTTTAAAACAACTTGAGTAATTATACCAGGAAATAAAAACAAAACTTTAATTCGTACGTAAACAAATAAATAAATATTATAACCAGAAAAAATTAAAAAAACTAACCTTTTCGGAAAAGGATATAAGTTATTTAATTACCAAAAATATCAAAATTAAGCGCTTAAACTAAAAACTCGATTTTAAATATATTAAACCATATAAAATTATTAAGAAAATCTTAGAAAATAACTATTAATTAAAATTATTAAGGTTAAACTTTATCCCGTTTTTTATATTTTCTTATTTTAAATTAACGGCAGATACGATTAAAGTTAATACTAGGTACGAAAAAAAAGTCAAAAAGGATATATTAATATACGGAAGAAAAAAAATACTTACCTAGTACCTAATTAAAAAAAAAAAATTACCTAAATAACGAAAATACCTAGGAACCAGCCAAAAACCTTATCGGCGCTTAACGCCTATTAAAAAACTTTTACCAACAACGCCGGGGCCGCCAAGGTTAAAAATTTCCCAATTTACATTATCCAAAAACGGCTAGTTAGTAATCTCGGAAATAAACTAATCGTTCAAACCCAAGGCTCGGGTAATAATTAACGCGTTTGCTATCTTTAATCGTTTTTACTTCTTTAACTTTTCCAAAAATTACAATTCCCGCTATACCATTTTCATACCCTTAAAACGGAAAAAAACTTTTTATTTATATAATCGAATTAACCGTATAATAATTTCGTTTATTTCCTTTTAATAACATTTTTGTAATTATAAAAAACGTTTCTTGGTAAGTATTTTTTTTTCCAACCGTTAATTCTCCGTACAAATATTTTCCAGAAAAAATTAAAGAATGCCGCTTTTATTACAAAAATACTTACGTTAAATACAAACGTTATATTTTAAAACATCTTTTATTATTTTATATTTCTGTTTTCTATTAAAATATAAAAAATAAAATATAATTTTAAAATTAAATTCGTTAAAAATTAAAAAAGAATTTTACGATAAATAATAGAAAAAAGGGCTATTCGAAAAACTTAACGATACGACTAAACATATTAAAGCTAAAACAGAAAATTTATCAAGTTTAATTTTAAGGACAAAAGCTTAAAAAAGGGGGAAATCGTATTACGACCCGATTAAAAAAGGAACTTCGGAAATGGTTAGACTAAATAAAAAAAAACTTTAATAAATTACGTAATCGTAAAGACTTAACGAAAAAAGAATTAAGCATTAGTAAATACAACTAAACACCCTACTTAATAATAATCGAACTAAGTAACGTTAAACCATAATAAATAAAGAAAAATATATACGCTCGTTATTTTCATAGTTTAAATAGTACCAGCTTATAATATTACTTAGTTATCTAAAATACCCTTAGTATTACTAGACGTAACTAAATTACCGATATTACTTAGATCCCGTAATACGATTACTAATATAAACCGTACGACTTAATTTAATGATTAGTTAACTAGCTTAGCCGTTACATTTAATAATCTTTTAATCGGATAAAAATAAGTTATTAATAAATTAATAAAAAAGCAAATCTTTTCTATGAAAATAATAAATAAAAATAAAGCTTATATTTAAAAGTTAATACCCTCCGGTCGCGCTTGTGAGAACCAATGTGTATGTATATAGTGCATGGATCAGCTACGCTAGATACCTAATGGTACATATTCTCGATATTTAAAAGTTAACCAATTATAATATTATCAAATATACTTTATTATTTTATTAAATTTATTTAAGTATTTTACCTTTATATATATTAATTATAATTATATTTATTAATATAAAAAATTTACTAGTACCTTTATTTCCTTTAAATTATAAATATCTGTTTCCCTAATATCGTATTTAACGATTATAACTTAAATAAATGTAAATTTCTATATAAATTTTTATATAAATTAATTTATTAATTTATATCGGTAATTATATTGCGTTCTTAGGCCTGTCGTTTTATATCCTCTACTAATTCTAGGTTACTTATTTTTAACTAAGGGAGAAAAGTAGTTAAATATAGCTTTTAGCTCTTTTGTCCTTATAATTCTAAGGCTATAAATTAAAACCCTTTTAATCCTTTTAACGTTTCAATAATAAATTACTATATTTGCTAATACGCCCTTATAGCCTTAAGGTTAACATAAAGCCATTCGAACTTTGCCAAAAGTTTTTTTTATCCGTCCTATATAAATCCTTTACCTTTACCGGAATAAAGTTAGCTTTAAATTTTGCATTACGTTTCTGTTTTTTCGGGTAATTTTTCGCTATATAGCCGTATTTACTATAAATAAAGTAAAATAACTGGCTTTCTTTATTTTATAAAAGCTTATTTCGTCGGTTTTACTTTACGTTATAGCTGTTATTATTTTTTTCCTTCGTATTTTCCTTCCTTCGAAATTCGACGATAAAGTCGTTATATACTTAATTTACTCTTATAATTAAGTACTAACGAAATATTCCTCTTATAAATCTAGTAATAATCGTAACGGCTAATTTCGCTTTATTAATATAAATAAGCTTTATCGAATTACCGTTACGGTATTTAATCGCTATTAAGGTTACTTAAATACCTGTTTTTTATATTTTCCAGTTATTATTACCTTATAAGCGATTTTTTTCGTTAAGCTTAAAGTTAAAGTCCTTTTAATCCAGATACGTATTTATTTTTTTCGTAACGCTTTCGTTTAATAGCTTAGCGAACGCCTTTATTAATTATTCTAAGTTAAAGCCCTCCGGCTGACCCACGTTTTTTCTAAACGCTATTACTTTTCCAGTTACCATCTTGGCTCTCTCTGGCCTTTTCTTGATAATCTTTCTTTCGAATTCTTTCGGATGTTACTGCGTCGACGAGCCCTTTCGCTTTTAATCGATAACGGCCCTACGTATACAAACGCTTTTGTCCTGTTCGAAGCGCTTAAGGAAGCTTTAAAGCCTTTTTTCTTTTAAACCGAACCGATTCTCTTCCGATAGATCTGCTTTTAAGCGCCCTTACGCCGAGCCTGCCGTCCCAAGCCTTCCGTACCGGAGCGAGCGGTACCTTAAAATGCAACATAAAATGAGTAAATCAGGATGTTAATAAATAAAACCAGAAAATGCTACCATATCGGAAATTATGTTACATTCTTGGACCTGTAATTCTGTATCCTTTACTAATCCTAGGTTATTTATTTCCAACTAAGAGGGGAGGGAAGTAGCTAGATATAGCCTTTAGCTTTTTTATTCTTATAATCCTAGGGCCACAAATTAAAGCCTTTTAAATCCTTTTAACGTTCTAACAATAAATCATTATATCTGCAGACAATTTAAATATAATTTTAAATTTCTCTCCTCGTTTTATAAAATTAAATATCTGATTAATTTTAATCTATATAGTAACGTATTAAGTACATAACTAATTCGTTATAATATTAATTTATTAAAACTAGATAAAAATCTATAAATAGATAAGTTAAAAATTCGGTTAATAATCGATGTTTTTTATAAAAAAAAGATTAACGTTAGTTTCGTATATTAAAAGCCGTATCGGTTCGGAACGATATATCGTAATATCGATTTTTTAAAATAAATTTAAAGATATTTTAGATAAAATAGAACTTTTATAATTCAGTTCGAAATTTTATTTTTTAATCTAGATAGTTACATTTATTTTAATTTTTTCTCGATTCGTTTATATAATCGATTTATTTATATAATACGTTATTTCGTTTTAATAAAGTAGAAAATATTAATTATATCGAAAAATATTGAATTTATATAAATATTAAAGGATATTTATTTATTAAATTACTTTAAAAAGTGATTTCATTTTAACAATAATAATAAAAAACGAATTTAAATAAAATAAAGTATATTACATAGAAATATACATATATCATCATAATAAAAACTTAATAAAATATACTAGGTTATCGCAATTTACGTACCTAGTTATATATAGCGGCTGATTTATTTACTAAGTATATTTATAGGTGGTTTTATATAAACGCTATCGGAGAACACCTTTTAATAATAAAATATGAAATTATTTTTAATAGTCATATATATATATATATTAAATTTTTTATATTACAAAAATAATTAATAAGGTATATATGTCATTTAAATTAAACATAAGCAATAATAATTATAAATATTTTAAAAGCTATATTAAAGTAAAAGATTTTATTAAAATTATAAAAGAATTATCTTATATTTAAGAAAATGAAAAAAGAAGTCTGAAACTTTATATTTGTTTGATATTTAAATGTCGATATAAATAAATAAGATTAATACTTAAAAAACTCTCTATAATCACTTACTTTATATATTATTTAAAGGTTCTAGTATTATATTATTAAACCTTTTAATATTTTAAATTTATTAATAACTTATTTATTTATTAATCTAGTATAAATTAATCTTAACGTTATTAATCGACAACTATATACGTTAATATATATTAAAATATAGCAATAAAAGCTGTCTTTAAATATTTAATATATATATATATATATATATATAGATATAGTTATAATTAAAGGAAAATTAATTTTAAACTATATATTATATTTATTAATAAGTGTTTATGTTTTCAATTAAAGGTTATTTATAACTTTACTATATCTTCATTATTTTATAAGGTAATTTTAATACGGTATTTAATTATAAGGAATAATACTTCTTAATAAACTTTTAATATAATTCTTAAATTTCATAAAGTGTTAAATTATTTATTAAAAAGATTTTTTTATTAATATTAAATGTATATAAATAACTTAATTCTTTTTTAATCGGAATTTATATTTTAAAAATGTAATTTTAAACTCGTAAAATATATATATACGAAATATATCAATAAACGGAATTTTTTAACTATTTATTTTTAACGTTAATAACTTAAACCGCTATTTAAATCTAACGAAAATAAAATATAAATAACCGTTTAATAAATAATAGATAACGTATAAACATTATTAAAAATATTAAATATAAACTATACCTATTAAAAAGTTTCGAAATATAATTATTATACATAAGTAATTAAAATTTTATAAAAAGAATTTACTTTATTATTTTACCTTATAAAATCGGTAAAATATTGCGTGAAGAATAAATAGATATAAAAATTAAAGTTAAATAAATTATAATAAATAAAATTATAAAATTTATTTATTGTCTTTTATTAACTTTACTAAGTTAAGTTATTTAAACTATATAAATTTTATATAAGGTTAGTACTATTAGGATACTTAGCTATATATATATAGTATATAAAGAGTTATATAACGCAATCGGAGAACACCTTCGAAAAAACCGTATCTCTTAGTAAACCGGATAAAAAAACGTAATACGAGTTATTTAATACGGTAACAAATAATTAGTTAAGTATACGATTAATTAATTTAATTAATTAGTTTTTAAAGCCTTTAACTTATTAAGTTATCGCCGATACGATAATAGTGCCGAAGCTTTAATTAGTTAACATCTTTATGCCGGCGCTACTTAAAAAAACGGTGGCCTAAGCTGGATTTATTAGTTAATTAAGTGTATTATAATATATTAAATAATAAAAAGCCGCCTTTTAATCGGAAAATATATATTCCGTTGCTAGGTTATATAAGCGCAGTACGGGTATAAAAAGTATACGTAATTAACTTAATGAAATATTATAAGTAATATTATTAATAATTAATAATTAAAAGTTTTAATTATTTAAATATTAATAAATTAGTTGTTATTAAAAATAATATATGTTATATACGAATAATAATTCTTCGTATATTTTATTAATTATAACTATAACGGCATTATTAATATTTTCCTTTCTTTATAACGGGTTTAAAAATTAAAACGGTTTTAAAGGCCAATTTTAAGTTAAAATATATGTTTATAATATATACAATAATATCGATTTTAAACAGTTATTTCCGCAATTTATTAAATTAAGAAAATCCAATATAATATCTTGTTCGAAAAGATAATTTTGCTTTTAAATATATATTAATATTTTATTTTTAAAATAAATTTTATCATTGAAAAATGACAATTATAGAAATTAAATAACGAATACCTTTAAAATAATACCTGAAAATAAATAGATTTACAATTAGAATTTTGCGCTTTATATTTATAAAAACCGTAAATATCATTTTTAAAATAATAATAATAACTTTACAAAATTGAATTTTCAAAAATAAAGATACGGGAATAATACGTTCAATTACTTGAATCTGGAAAAATATACGATAATAAGTTTTTAATTAATACTTAACGATAATACTGTTAAAAATAAAAGCAAATATCGACATCGGTAAAGAAATTACACAAATAAATCGTAAAATAATCGAAAATTATAATTTAAAAATAAGGATTATATAAATTAGTAATCTATATATAATTTTAACTTTTATTACTAGAAATTAAAGAATTATTTTCCAAATAAGAAAAGAAGTCGAAAGTAATAAAGATAAAATTAATAATTAAAAATAACCGTTAATTTTAAAATTATTAATTTATAACTTATTTATAACTTATATAAAAATATATTAAGGTTACTTTTTTAACTTTTTACGGAATATATACGGATTTTCTTAATTAAAACGAAATTAATTAACAAAATATATAACTTAAAATTATTAATTATTAAAAAAGGTTTCCGAACGAGAGTCGAAACCAAGTAATAGTAAAAGTTTATATTTAAAGCGGAATATTAATAAATAAAAGTATAAAATTAAATACGTAAAATATTCGTTATAAAATATATTTAAATTTTTATTATTTATTATAATAATATTATTATACGTTTTTAGTACTATTTTAATAAACTTCAGTTTACATTATTTAATAATAAAATTAAGCTATTAACGAACTACCTTTATTTAACTTTTAAATTTTTAAATTTATTATTTATAAAAAAGTAAACAGAAATAAATTTTATATAATTCTTTTTTAAATTAATGATTTATCTAATATTTCAAACCATTCGTTTTATTTTTTAAAAATGTTTTAATTTTAATTTCGGATTTAACGACATACATTTTTAATTTAATTAACCGGTTTTTTAATTATAAGTTAATTATAAAAATAAGGGAATATACGTAAGTAATAATTTTATTCTAATTAAAAAATATCAAAGAGTAAATATATTATTTCGAAATTTTATAAATTTATAAACGTTATATTTATACAATATAGTTTATTAAGAAAATTTCGTAGATAACTTAAAATTATTTTAATAATTTCGGAAAAACAATTAATAAAATAACCGTAAAATTAATCATTATATAAAAAATAAATTTAATTAACGTAAGACATAAACGAACGAGCTATATAAGTAAGCGAGCCGTTCGGACTTATATAATAAAATCAGATTTTTAAAAAATTATAACAATATTAAACCTTTATAAAAGTAAATAAAAATTTATATAAGGTAAAGTGCTACTAAGATATCTAGCGATATATATATATATATATAGCTAATTTATTTCTTATATATACATATATAAATAATTCTATATAAACGTAACCGGGGAGCACTTTTTAAAAACCGTTTCTTTTTAACTAAAAACCGGAAAAACGTAATACGGGTTATTAATATAGTAATAAATAAATAATTGTATATAGTTAATTTAATTAGTTCCTAAAACCCCCAACCACTTTAAGTAATCGCCGACACGGTAACGGAGCCGAAGCTCCAAGTTAATCCAGCTCCTCTAAGCTGGCGAGTTACCTAAAGAAACGGTAACTTAAGCTGGATTCGAACCAACTATCCCTTACGATTAATCGTAATAAAGTACCTAAGCCTGTCGTAATTAAAAAAGACACCCAGGCTTACGACTATTAAGTTATTAGGCTAATAAAAATTTATATACGCCTTTATAATAATAACGTTAATATAAAATTAAATTGGTAAAAGTTATACGTTTAAAATGTACTAGGTATATATAATAATTTATTTTTCGTTTTAAAATCGAACCTACCTTTTTATATTTATATAAAGGTATTTTTTAAAAAGTTTTTAATAAAATATCAACTTATTTCTTATATTATTATTATTAAAAGAATATTAAATTTTATATTATTAAATATACGTTGTATATAATTTTATAATTTTAAAATATCGTATGTTTTTTATTTTAAAAATAATAGCAAATAATATATCTTTTAACGAAAATAATTTAAAACTGTTTTATATTTTATATATAAATATTAAATATACTAATATATATTTTAAAAAAGTTATATCGAAATTTAATTTAAATTAGCAAAGTTATAAGTATTTAAATTACAAGTGGGGCGAATTCGGCTTGCGTATTTATATAACTTATTCGTTTATATTTTACGTTAAGTTATTATTATATTAATTATTAATATAATTTGTATAATTTATAAATAGCTTAATAACTTAATAAATTTAAACTTTAACATCTTTTTTAATTAATATAAACTTAGTTACCTTGCTTTAATTAATTATAAAGGACAGCTGGTTTAAATCCAGCTTAAGCTACCGTTCCTTTAAGTGGCGCTAGCTTAAAAGGAACTAAACTACTTCGGGCTTCGGCTTTATTACCGTGTCAGCAACAACTGGAACGGTTGGGGCTCTGGGAACTAATTAATTAAATTAATCGTGTACTTAACTAATTGATTGTTACCGTGTCGAATAACCCGTATTGCTTTTTTTTTATTCGGCCTGCTAAGGGGTACGGTTTTTCGGAGGTGCTCTCCGGTTACGCTTGTATAAAACCAATCGTATATATACTTAGTAAATCGATCAGCTCTCTGTATATATATATAGCTAGCTAGATGCCCGAATGGTATTAACCTTATATAATTTATAAATAAAAGGTTGATTTTTAAATTATAAATTTATCTCGATTCGGTAATAATATTATATAATATTTACGTTTTAATTATTTAAGTTTTAAAAGTTTTAAAGTAAGTATTTATATCCGATTTTATACGAAATAAATGAAATTCATAAGTTTTATTATAAATAAATTTAAGTAAATAATAAAGCGAAAATGAAAAAATAAATAGGACGTAAAATACGTAAAGAAATAGTTTAAATATAATAAAAAATTAGTGTTAATTTTACGAATTTCGATTTTTTATAAAAGAAAATATAAATATACGATATTCGTTATTAAGAAAAGTTTAAGTTTTCTTTTAAAATATATACCTTTAAAATCGAAAATCGAATATCTTTATTATTATTTTCCGATATTTTCTGAAATATTTTAATAAATTATTAGTTTCCGAATATATATTAATCTTTTTTTCATATTAAAATTAAATTTTTATTACGTTATATTTAAATTTAATATAAAGGTATAAAATGTTAAAAGTTATAATTAAGAAAAAAACTAATATAATATAAAATCAGCTTAAATTCTTTTTATAAATATATCGTGTTTTAAAACGATAATTAATTTATAAATTTACGGTTATATAATATAAGTTATAACGATAATTATTAAAAAAGAAAAAGATGTAGAACATAAATTTTAATATATAAATTAATTTTTTATTAATTACCGATTAACAAATATTCACGAAAAGTTGAACGTATTAACAGATAGAGTTATTATTATCCGAAATGTTTAATTTAATAAGAAATTTCTTTTCTCATAATATTAAAAATTTAAAAAATGATTCTTTTTTATATTACGGAAAATAAATTATAATATTGATTTTAATATGTAAAAATATTTAATTATCCTTATTATTATTTATATATATATATATAATGTAAAAACTTAAATAAAATAAGTTACTTATTAATTTATTAAAAAATTTTAAAATCAAGTAATTATAAACATAAAAATATATAGATTAAAAAATTAACCTTTTTATTAAAAATAAGTTATATTTATATAACCGTTATATTTTAATTATTTCTGTTTTTTAAATTATCGTTAGTATTAAAGTTTATTTTAATAATTAGTATAATTACCGTACTAACGAAATAAAAATGTTTTTAAATTTTTATTATATTATTTAATATATAATAATAATAAAAAACGAAAATATTTCATATATTAATGTTTATATTCCATATATTCCGTATCGAAATATTGTGATTAAAAATAATGATAAAATATAAAAACCCGTATTTAATACGGAACGATTAAGCTATTTTATAAATATAAGTAATAACTAATTAATAAATTAAGAAAATTTAAAAAAGGTAATTATTCGAAATATACATAATTCTAATTGGAAAAAGCTTAATATTTTCTATTATAAGAAATTAATAAAATTATTAAATGGGGTATATAACCGTAATTTACCGTTAGGCTCGTAAAGTTATAATAAGTTTGAAATATAGTTATTAAAAGACGTATTTTATAAAATTATTAATTAATTACTTAGTAAAAATAAGGTTTAAAATATATATAAATATACGTTTATAAATTTAAGAAATAAAATTAATTATAAATTATAAAATGTATTTCTAATTTAAAGTAAAATAATAATTTAAAGACGTATATAATAATGAATACGTTTTTGTTTTAATTAAAGAATTATTTCGAAAATTAATTATTACCGTAATTCGATTTAACTTAATATTTAAATAATATAATACCGTAAAAATTTTCTTTAACGTATAGGTTTTTTATAATATATATATAAAATAATTATTAAGATATCGTTAACGTAATAAAGATTTTTTGAAAGAGCGTTATATAAATTTAAAAAATTTACATTTTTATAATAAATGGAAAGTATTAATATATTAAAAAAGATTAAGATTAAATTGTATTTTTTATATATGATAAGTATTTTATTTATTTAGGGGTGTTTTTTTTTCTATAAACGATATTATTATTATGTATAATAAAACTTTTTTTATTAATTAAACGATTTGGTAAATTAAGAAATAATAGATTTTTATAAAGTATATAAACTTTTAATAGTTTTTTATCGACATTTCTATAATTGTTAATACGTTATTGTTAAATTTTAAGGTAATTTATTTAAGTTATATTGTTAGCATTTACAGTAATTAAATGCAGAAATCTGTCGAATAGCGCATAGTTGTTCCAGGAAAAATTAAAAAGTCTAAGGGCAATTGCTTTTATATATACGTTTAATTATATAAACGATAGTTTTTAAATAAAGGTTGATCTAAGTAATAATTACGGCTTAAACGTATTACCTGCGGGTATTTAAAAGTATTAATTACTAATACGCCTTTTTACGTTAAGTAATTTAATTTACTTAATTTTTAAAATTAAATTTAAAACTCTAAGAAAAATCGTTAAAACTTTTAATTTATACGAGATTTAAACCTTTGTTTTTATTATTTTTATTCGAAATAAAGCTGCGTAATTAACCGTTATATTAAAAAGCCTGCGTTTTCGGTTTATTATTTTTTCGTAATTATTTTAAAATGCGGGGTTTATTTTTTCCGAAATATTTCGGATTTAGCTAGGCGTTAATAGAAAAAAACGTTTTATACGCGTTAACTTATTACGTTAAAGGTTTTATATTTTTAATCATCGGATTTAGTTCTTAATAGTAATATTAATAAATAATTAAAGTCGTTATTATTTAAGTTTCTTTTTATCAGAAGTTATTAAATATATATATATATATATATTTATTAATTAAAGAATATTAATTAATTATATGTTATATATAAAATATTAAGTTTTTTAAGTAAACATTAAATTTAAAAGTTATATATATATATATATATATAAATAAAGAATTTTACAAAAAATTAAAGTTTTAAAATAAATAAATAAATAAATAAATAAATAAATAAATAAATAAATAAATAAATAAGTATTTTTAGGTAATTATAAAATAAATATTACGGTTATCGTTACTTTATAATAAAAAATAGATTTTAATAAAAACACGTCCATTTTTTCGTATAAAAAATTCAGCGGAATTATTTTTTTATTAATTATTTTAAATCAATTTTATGTTAATTATAAACCGTTTGAAATTTCTTGTATTAAATAATTTAGTAAACTTATTAAAAGGATTATTTTTACATTTTATTATATATATTAATATTTAAATGAAATAAAATGTTTTTTAATTGAATTTAACATATATATATTATTTTCTAAAATAAAAATAAAACTTTTTAAATTATATTTTAGTTATTTTTATAATTAATTTTTTTAAGTACGTATTTTATTGTTATATTATATTTAATAATATTAATTTATTATTTCGAATTTTAAAAAATAAACGTTTTAATAATAAAAATATATAGCTTATCGTAAATTTTCTAAATTTACAGTTATTTATAAAACTTATATTTATAATATATAAGGTAAAGTGCCGTTAAGGTATCTAGTTATACATATAAATCTAGAGCTGATTTATTTATTAAGTAGTATACGAAGGATTGCATAGCGCGACCGGAGAGCACCTCCGAAAAAACCGTACCCCTTGGTAGGCCGGATGAAAAAACGCAATGCGGGTTATGTAACACGGCAACTGACGATAAGATATACGATTGATTAATTGGTTCCTAAAGCCCTTAATTGCGGCTGGTTCAAGAGCCCCTAGCTACCCAATTGTCGCCGATACGGTGGCGGAGCCGAAGCCCCAGCTGGTCTAGCTCCTTTTAGGCTAGCGCCACCTAAAGGAACGGTGGCCCAAGCTGGATTTAAACCAGTTATCTTTTAAGATTAATTAAAATAAGGTGCCCAAGCCTGTCGCAATTAAAAGAGATACCTAGGCTTGTAACTACTGAGCTATTGGGCCATATTTATAATTTCCGGTACCGAAAAATATATTTAATATACCGTTTAAATATTTCGATAATTTTTTAATATATTTTTAATATTTAAGTAACGGATAATTTATAAATCTTATTTAAATTGACGATATAAATATTATATTTACCTTATTAATATAATGTAACATATTAAATTTCTTTATTAAATATATTATTTCTTTTTATTAATATTACCGTTATATATTATAACGTAGTTTAATTAATTCTTAATAAATAATTTAAATTCCTTTTTTATTTTATTTAACTTTATTAATTTTACTTAATATTTAATATATTTCTTATCACTTTAATTTAATATTTCCCGTTAATAAGAAACGGATAATTTATACGTTTAAATATTAATCCGTATTATTTAAATTTTTAATTAGAACATTTTTACTAAGTTTTTTTAGCGATATTTTTAAACTGTTATTTATTAAAGCTAAAAAGTAAAAAAATTATTTACGTATAAAGCAATAACATTTTTTATTTTAAGATTATAATATATCTTATTATTCGAAATTAACGGATAATAACTTTACTTTGTAAATATTTTCTTAATTTTTCTATTAAGTAACTTCGGCTTATTTTAAACCGGAATATGAATTTATTAATTTAATATCTTTTTAGAAGGAAAATCTATATATTTTCCTATTTCTTTATTATCGGAAATTCCTATATATAAATATTTTCCTTTAATTTGCCGTTTAAATATGTAATAATAGAATTTATTTAAAATATATATTATCTTAAAAAAACGGTTAATATTATTAAGATTTTCCAGTATATTATTTTTACCGTACTTATTGCGGTTATATTATAATTAATTTTTTTTGTTAAATAAATTCTTTACCTAAATACGTATTTTATATTTATTTAGTTTTTTATACAAGGTCGTTAGGTTTAAGCCGTATTATCCAGGCTAAGTTAAAGATACGAAGTAATTACTTTAATAATTAATACGATAAATACTTTACCCAGTATTTTCGAATACGGCAACTATTAATGGTTTTTACGGTAATAATAGATTGTACGCCTCGGTTACGAAGAGCCTTATCCCGAAGCCAACTGTCGCGCAATATTTAGTTTTTTATAAATATATATATTTTTTGTTAAATATTTACTCACTATTTATAACATACTTTAAAATAATTTTATTTAAATGCGTAAATTTAAAACTTTTAAATAAAAGGTATTTTTTTTAATTTATATAAAAATAACCTTAAGTTATATTTTATATTTTAAGTTTTTTATAACCGTTTTTAAGGATAAGCTGTGATTTATAATAATAAATAACGTATAAATATTAATATTTACTATATTAATTATTTGTTTATATTTATAAATATTTCGAACAACTTAATCGGTATTTTTAAAGTTATTACAACTGTTTTTATCTTTATTTAAAGATAATAGGTTAAAATGAAAAATATGTAAATTAGTTTTGCTTTTATTTTTTTAGGTTAAAGTTAGCTTTAGTTTTTAAATTATCTTTAAGGCTTTATTTATCGTTTTTAAAATATATAGCTTAGGAATTATATTTTTCGGGCGTTTTCGTTTACGCTTAAGTTACTTATTTTCTTAGTCCGTATCGTCCTTTAAAACGACGTTATTATCTTTATTCTTTAATTTTACCCTTTATTTTAAACTGTATTTTAAGTATTTTTATATAAGCTATAGTAATAATTGGATAATATTTTTAAACTTAGAAAATTAACGTAATTTTTCCAGGTTTTCGTACATAATATTATATTGTCGGCAGATGTAATGATTTATTATTGGGGCGTTAAAAGGATCAAAAGGGCTTTGATTTGTGGCCCTAGGATTGCAAGGACAAAGGAGCTGAAGGCTATATCTAGCTGCTCTCCCCTTACAGTTGGAAATAAGGAACCTAGAACTAGGACACATAGAACCACAGCCTGAAGAATACAACGCAATTGCCGACATATATAATATTATAAATAGCTTACCGCTTTTTAAACGTTAAATCTTATAATTATTTATCTTTTAATGACTTAATAATATTTTTTTTATTTTATAAATTATTAATTTTTAAAATTTAATTTCATAATTTCTATTAATTAAAATTATGTATTTATTATTAAATATTCGGAAATAGTTCTTATCGAATTTATATAACTTATTTAAATTGAATACGTTGTTGAAATATTCAATTAGTATTATATTTTTTACTCTAATTTAATTTAATAATAATCCGTTATTTTTTTTATTTTTAAGAAAATCGTATATATTTCGTTTTACAAAAAGCCTATATTTTGTTTTATAACTTCGTTTTAATATTAATTATATACGTTCGAAATTATTAATTCGAAATTCTTTATAACGCAAAACCTTTTAATTATTATTGTACCGAATTTTTAATTACCGTTAAAACATATAATTTATATTTTTTTACATTTATTTTTTAATCCGGTAATAACGTTTATAAACGTTTTATAATTTACGTATTATATACGTATAAGTTTTATTAAATTTTATTTTTATTTTTAAATAAATACTAATTTTTATAACGTAATAAATTATTTAAAATCAAATTAAAGTACCGTTTCTTTTTAATATTAATAAATTTAAATAACTTTATATCGTATTAAATAATTTTTTCTATATATTTCCTTTATTTTTAAAGATTTATAAATATTACTTTACTTATTATGTTAAGTTATATATCGTACAGCAAATATTTTTATATTATTAAAGTTTAAATTTATCTTTATAAACGTTTTAATACATTATTTTATTCCTTCGGTATTAACGTAATAAAAGTAGCGATATTAAAAAATAATTTTCTTTATAATTTTATTCTTTATGAAAATTTTTCCGTTTTTAAAAACGTTTAAAAGTACGCGTTTTAAGTCATTTATTAGGTTATCCCTGTTTTTCTTACCGGATATCTTTTTTGATATGAATTTTTATTAATAATTCTTTTCGTTTATTAAATCCGGCGCCTTAATAATAAATTCCAGTTTTCTGTAATATTATAAGAGAGGTCTTTTTCGGGAAACGTTAATCGTTAATAATTAAATTTTATTTAGGGTTGTTAGAACGTTATAATTTATATAAGTTTTTTACCTATAAAACATTTTCTCTCAAAATATTTTTCATTGAAAATTATTATTATATAACCTATATTTAACCGTAATTTTGTTTTTTTATTCGGTCTTTTTAAAGGTTATTTAATAATGTTAATAAAGAATGATATTTACGAGTTTTTTAAGTTTTTTCTTAACAAGGGATTTATCTATTTAATTATTAAAAATACCGATTTTAAAATTTATGTTATAAAATCGATAATTCTTTAATAAAAATTTTCGTATTTCAGGGTTTCGTAAATATATATCGTAAAATTCTAAATACAAATTTATTTATATTCGGTAATTATTTTAAAGGTCTTTAATAAATAATTAGTTTAATTCACCTATTTAACTTATATAGTGTTTTCGGAAAATAAACTGGTTATTTACGTTAATCAACGAAATCTCATTTTTAAATAGGTAACTATATTAGACCTTATAAGTTCGATAGGTTATAAATTACTATAATTAGAATTAATATAACGTTAAATACTAAACACTTATAATTAAAATTAGGATTATCTTTTAAAACGATCTTAAATTTTAAATTATTTATAAATAACGGAAAACGTTAAAAACGACGTAAAAAAATTAATTCTTTAAAAAAAAAAGAAGTTATAAAGGTAGTTTAGTAAGAAATTTCATTGTTTAAAAGAAGAAAAAAATAACAAAGAAAAAGTTACGCGCGAGAGAAAATGTAATATATTGTAACCCCTGTAATTCGGATAGGTTATTTTTAAATTTATTTAAAGGTTTCCGAAAACTAAAAAACTGTTACGATAGTGTTTTTAAGTATTTTTCAATAACTTGTTAAATTTTAATAATTTAAATAATTTTAATAAATTAAGTATTTACTTGAAATATAACGTAAAGATTATTAAAAAAGTTTAATAATAAAAATATAAAATTAGGTTAAAAAGGTTTTAATTTTTTAACTAAATACGGAAAATTATTTAATAAGTTAAGTTAATTAAAAAGTATAAAATAACGTTTTAAGTTTAATTATTAAAAGAACTAACTATAAAAACGAAATAAAATTAAAATAATTTAATTAATTATATTTTAAGAAAGTTATTATGAAAACGTATAAAAACTCGTTTTTAAAGTTAATTGTAAATATTAAAAAAGAAATAAAAATATTAGAATTGTACAAAGGAATTAGTAAGATTATATAAAATAAAAGAAATCTCGTATAATATGGGATAAAATTTATATCAAAGGAAAAACTTATTATATTTCTTATTATTATAAAGAATCGCGATAATAATTAGTATAAAATAATTTAATTACTATTAAAAGAGATTGATTGCTTTTTTAATTAGGTAATCGACGATTTTAATAATAAATTTTATCATTTTTAAAAAGGTAATGAAAAACATAATAATAATAAGAAATTTTACAATCACAGATTTATATAAAATAAAAACGGAAAATTATTTTGCTTTATTTATAGAAAATATAAGTATTTAACGAAACATTTCTTAAAGCCGTAAAAAAAAGGAAAATAAAAGTAACGTTAAAGTAATAATAGATAAAAAATTAAAATAATAATTTTCCGAACGATTATAACGGTAATAAAAACGAAAAATAATTTATTTTTTATAATTTAAAAAGTTTATACGGATTAAAAAAAAAGGTTTTTAACGTTTAATCTAAGAAATTACATTTTAAGAATTTTATATAATAATATAATATAATAATTGAAAAAAAACTTCAGTAATTTTGATAATTATATATTTAAAACTTAGGTAATAAATCGTTTTAATTTATAGGTAAATAAACGTTTTAAAGAAACCATTATAAAAATATTATATTTTTATACATATACTATTTTTATAGTAATAATTTAAATAAGCTATTTTAAAATTTAAAAACAAACGTTAATATTACGAATAATATAAACCATTTAAACGAGATATCGTAATAAATAGGAAATTTAAGAAAATATAAATTATCATAAATAAAAAACTTATATTTATTATTTTTATGAATATTATTATGTAAGTTTTTTTTAAAAAACCTTAAAAAACCGAAGTTATAATTACCTATACGTTTTATAGTAATAATATTTTATTAAAAATAATTTCGGGGGAAATATTTTATAAAAGGGAAAATTCTTTAAATGGTAATATTTTAATAAATTTAATGGAACTTCATGATTAACAATTAATATTTCTTAAAGACTTTTTCTATAATTTAATAAATAACTTAAAACGTATATTTTTAAAAAGAAATAGTTTTTAATATTAATGCTTTTATTATTTTAATAGTAAGTAATTAATATAAATTATTAAAAAGTTGATAAGGATAAATTTAAGTTTAACCGACATGAAAATTGTCCCTTATATCGCGTATAACAAATCGAAAATACGAAAAATATTATTTATAAAATTTTGAACATAAAAGGATTTATAATAAAAATTATTAAATATAAGATAAAATTCGTTAAATTTATTTATATTTAATATAACAGTTATTTTAATTTTATTATAAATAATTTATTACGTTATAAATAGTATTCTTCGTTTAAAAATAACAATAAGGTTTAATAAAATTTCAATATTTATAATGCGTAAATTATAAAAGGTTTAAAAACGTTGTTACCGGATAAAAAAAGTAAATATAATAAAAGAAGATTTTATATTTTAATAATAATATAGAATTCGATATATTAATAATTAAAAACTTTTACGTCACGGAAAATATTAAATTAATAATTTCCAGTTTATATAATTAATATTAAAGTAAAAAAAAAAATGAAAAATAGAGCTCCAATAAAATAAAGCCTACATAATTTCCGTATAAATATAAAGTTTTATATGTTTCTTAGATTTCGTAATAGAAAAATAACGTATAGTATTAATAAAATATGTTAATTTTCGATAAAGGATATATTATAAATCGAATACTTTAAAAACGTATTTTAATCGAATAAATTATATAACTTTTATAAGGGTTATATCCGAATTTTCGGTAATAAATATATAATTTTATTTAATTAGAATTACTGAATTAAATTAGAGAAAATATTAATAAATTATTTAGAATATTATAATATATTATTTAAAAAGGCCCAATAGCTTAATGGTCGCGAGACTGGGTGTCTTTTTCAATTGCGACAAGCTTAAGTACTTTTTTTCGGTTAGTTTTAAAAGACAGCTGGTTTAAATCCAGCTTGGGCTACCGTTTTTTTGGGTAACGCCAGCCTAAAGGAGCTAAATTATAGGGTTTCGGCTCCGTTACCGTGTCGGCGACAATTAAGGCGTAGCTAGGGGTTCTTAGAATTTGTTACGATTAGGGGCCTTAGGAATTAATTATTTTAACGGGTGTATTTTATTATTAGTTGCCGTATTAATAACCCGTATTACGTTTTTCCGGCCTTTAACTAAAGAGGGACGGTTTTTAAAGAGATGTTCCCCGGTCGTATTATATAATTCTTTGTATATGTATGTAATGAACGGATTAGCTGTATATAGCTAGATACCTTAATAGCACTTTACCTTATATTATTTAGAAAACTTAAAAAAATAACGTAAATTTTTTAACCTTAAAAGTAGTATCCGAGTATTTTTATAATCCGTATAAAAACGTTTAAAATATTATTAAAAATAAGGTATAAAATAAAAAATAAAAATTATAATTTTATTTTAAATAATAATACGAACTAGAAGATTAAGTAAATTAAACGTAAACGGAAATTTTTGAAAAAGATTGTTTTTAAGTTATATATTTTAAAAACTTTAAATAAAGCTTTAAAATTACCTTAAAAGTTAATGTTAATTTAAATTTAAAAAGGTAAAAGTAAAAATAAGTTATTTATTTTTTATTTTAACTTATTAATATTAAATAAATAAATAAAACATGTTATTAATTTTAAAAATGCCGATTGTATTATCCGGACTATGTACGAATATAAATCAATAATTAATATATTAAATATTAATATTTATAGGTTATTTTTAAAATATAAATAACAGTGTATTCTAATATAGCTATAAAATGACGATAAAACGAAAAGGCCGATTTTTTAATATAATGGTTAATTATATAATTGTATTTTAATAAAAATATTAAAGACGAAGATTTAAATTTTATATAAATTAAAGAATTTAATAATTTCTAATAAATCTTTTTGAAGTGTTAAATTTAATTTTTAAAAAAATATGCGGATAAACTTATTTAACGTAAAAAGGCGTATTGGTAATTGGTATTTTTAGGTGCCTACGTCTGGTATATTTACGCTGCAGCTGTTAGCTAGCAGGGAGTGCTAAACGTATCTTATATACGGACGGGCTCTCTTTAATCGGAAAACATATATTCCGTTAATAGGGTATATTAAATTTACACGCGTATAAGAAGTACCCGTAATTAAGGGAATATAATAACGTAATTAATATCCTTTATATTTAATAATTAAAAGATTTATTCGTTTAATTCGCGCTGTTATTAATTAATTACTTATAATTAAGACAATATAGCTTATATATTAATAGTAATAATTTATATACTTTATTAATTATAATAATAACGGTATTATTAACGTTAATAAAAGAATTTTATAAACCTTTCGTTTTTTAAATATTTCGAAAATTTTTTATTATCTTTAATTAAAATTGTTTTTATTAAGGTATATTTAATAATCGTTTTAAAATACTATGTATTCGCTCTATTATATTATTATTTTTATATTCTAATTTTCCAAATTTAATCTATTCTTTTACAGATTTATATCTTTATTTGCGTATCTTAATTATTTTATAATCCTATTATTATAATACATAAAAACATATAAATCTTATTTAATTTTAATTAAATCTATTATTCTTATATAAAAGTTTTCTATCTATCTTTTAGTTATTATTATTAAAATAATAAAATATTTTCCGAAAAGATTTCGAAAATTAATTGTTTTCTTACCGCCACGTTTATTACGAGCTTTTATTTTTCCCTTTAATTATAAAAAAAAATGTTATTATATATATTTTTTATTCCGTATATGAACGAAAACTTTATTAAATAAAGCATTTTACTCGTTTACTAAAAACTACCTTAAAATATGTTCTTATTATTTAATATTATTATTAACCGTTTACTCTTTTTCAACTTAATTAAATAATTTCCTTCTAAATTTTATACTCCCTTTATTAATTTAATGTTAAAATCATCATTTCGTTTAATATATTACGCTTATTAATTAATTAAAAATATTACTATATTGATATTTACAATAGTTAAATACAGAAATTTAATAAATAACGTATAATTATTTTAAAAAAAAACTGAAAAAAATCTAAAAGCAATCTCTTTTACATATTCATTTAATTATATAAAGGATAATTCCTTAATAAAGGTTATCTTAAGCAGCAGCTAGAGCCTAGATGTACCAGCCGCGGGTATCTGAAAGTACTAATTACCGACAAAGTAATTAAAAATTACTAGGGTAACTTATTATTAAAAATATTTAAATCGGTTAATCTTGTAATAAAAAGTAACTTAATCCTTTTAGACGACAAAGTTTTTTTTTCCGGAAAATACACGGTTATTTCAGCAAAATAAATTACATATTTAACTAACGCCGAAAACTTAAAAATATACATTTCTAAGAAAGAAATATAGTTATTATAAAAAAATATAAGTTTTTAAATTTAAAAAACGGAATAATAGATAATTACAGCGTATAAAAGTAAAAAAAATAGATATATAAAAATTAAATAAATAAAACGGAAATATAATAATTTAATTACTTCTTTAATATTAAATATAAATAAATACTATATTAATTAATCTTTAATTAAAATTAAATTATATAATATCTCTAATATTAAAATAATTATTTCTTAACGGAATATATTATAATATAATTAATAAAGAACATATATCTATTCGAAATATATATACTGCGTTAATAAGTTATATCAGAGATATACGCATATAAGTATACGTAATATATAGCTGCTACATTGCCGCGGCAAGTACAATATGCCCTTATTTTAATAGCGATAGCCGTAGGTTAAATATGGCATGCCGGCTTTTGGCGTATGCCGGCCTTTGATGTATAACAGCTAGCTCGACCTGCTGGCACAGGCCTTGCAACCCGTTATACGCCCTAGGCCGGGGGCTCCCCCCCCCGAGTAGCCAGGCCCTATACGCACCGACCGCCTAAGACGTGTTAGGTATTTCTAAAACCTTCCTATTTAGGACGTGCCAATATTCAAAGAGCCATCCTATTTCGGCTATATTTTATTTTTCCTAAATAAGTTGTCAGCTGCCAACTTCCTGGTAACCTGTATAAGACCCGCTCTAGAACCCATATGCTAAACGCTAACGTTTTAAGTACGATTTTTAATTAATTATTATTATTAACATATTTTGTTACTTTTTATACTTACCTGCAACCTGGCGTATACCTAATAACAAAAACACCCTTCCGCTGTACTTACGAATTTCCTTTTTAAGGTACGCGTTCCTATTATAATATTAACGAGATATAAAGGATTAACAGGTAATACGCGTTATGAAACGGTAACGCGTTAACGAAACCCGAAACGGAACTCCTAACGTTAATTTTTTACGATTATCATAATATTAACAATATCTTAAAGGAAACTGAAAATTAGGAAAATTAAAAACTAATTAACCTAACGAAAAATTAATTAATTTCTTTATATATTATTATAATACGTCGTACTTTATATAATGTTAAAATATTATAAATATATTGTTGTAATATTAATATTAATTAAAAACGTTACAAAATATATACAAAATTAGGTGTATCAAGTGGGTGCAGGAATTTAAGGGGTATAAGTAGGTTACCTACAGGTTACCAGGAAGCTGACAGCTGTCAAGGTGCCAAGGAAAAATAAAATATAGCCGAAATAGGATGGCTCTATTCAAATACGGCAATTAGTTCTAAGGGAGCGGGATTTTCGACACATTAACCCTCTTCTACTCCGTTCGCAAGCTTACTACATTAAAACAAGGGCATTAACCTAATACAACTGCACAACTAATGTCCCCTATATCTTACAGATGTATTACGGTATCAGGCAAAATATTTCGCACCCTGTCAGGTACCAGTGGGTCGTGCTAGTAGCCACGCCATACAAATTAGGTATAAATTTTAGATGGGTCGACCACAGGTACATACGAAAAATTGCAGCCCTTTTGCAACCTTCAACCCAAGATTGGTTATTACTAGGGAGGCTTCCTAACCCACATACCTAGCAGTGTGCGAAAATTTACCCCTAACACCATAGTAGTAGCGCTGTTATCTAGAAATCCCTGCCTTTGCAGGTTCGAAGTCCCACCCGTAGATCCACTTCCGACGCACGTTGGATGTTATGAACAGTCACTTTCCGATGCAGCGGCAGCTTAGAATGTGTCGTTTGCGGGGGCTTATACTTCTAATTGGCGGACTTCTTGGGAAGGTATAAGTTCATGGTCACGTTCGACTCCTAACAGCACAATTGTTCTGCGTCTTTGGCTCTAATAAGCCGATTTCCCAACAAAATCACCCTGAGAGCAAACAACTGTTTTCGGCGTTCACGACGCACATTATACTCTATTGGCCAATTTGCTATAACCCTCCTTGGCACTTCTGCATGTACAGTGATAACTAACGGCCCCCAATTTGGTTGCATATTTTCCTTGTATCTACCGGGTATCTACATGTGTACGTGAGGCTTATGCGTTCCAGCTCACCTAATCCTTACGAGCTTAGTAGTAGAAGCCCTGGCCTATGCTTCCAAGTCTGGCCCGGCAAGTGGTGCCGAAAATAGTTTGCACCTTTCTCCTAGAACCTATACGTTCTAGGTATGAATAATGCCCCGTAAAAGTACTATAAAATCCCCCTGAAAATAAGAATTAATAAGAGCGTTACAGCAAAGAGTGAGATAATATAACTATTTCTTATTTTAACGAAGTTATTCATTTTAATATCCAGGTCCAAACTTGGCAGTATAACTCCGTTATGCCTCTCAAGCGCCAGTACATTTCGGCACCGCCTGCCAGGTAGGACCTGATGTAACCATTTCGGACGTTGTTACTACATGTAGCCATAGCATATCTCGATGTCTGTAAAAATCAGTTACCTTACTACGTACACATAGCTCCCTCACCCTGCGGCCGCTTCCACCGCCTAACTAGGGCCCCCTACCCCGTAGAAATACCGCGCGGCCAGGGGGGTGGACATGGGGAGTGCTAGGATATGGTTCGGGGGGGAAGATAAGTCGGAGAACCCCCCCCCTTCCTTTTGAGTTGTACTTTTCGCATATTAGTTTTTTATATAAAAGCTATATATTACTTTTTTTATACCTGCACCCAACCCGTTACTATTTTATTTACTTTATAATATTTATTATTTATGTTTAAATACATTAATAATATAACGTTTCTTAAAGTATTTTTATAATTTATTTTAATACTTATTAACCGTAACGTATTATATAAGCGACTCGTTTATATAAATAAAATGCTCGTTTTTTAGTACTTTATAATAATAAAGTTAAATAAAATATTTAAAACGTAATAAATTAATTTAAATTAATTTATTTTCTTATAGTTAAATGTTTTTATGACTTTTTTATAAATACGCGTATTATATCTAGACTTACCGTAAACGTTATATTTCCATCTTTTCGTGTAAACCTTTTTATAACAATTATCTTTAACTCTTATAAATTGCGTTTGTTTATTATTACTTTTTTTATAATTATAAAAGCTTTAATTGTTTTTATAATCAACGTTTTTTCTTAAAGACGTATATTTTTAGCTTTCCGGTATTTATTAAAAACTTAATTCGTTTTATAAAAGTAACCGTTTTTAAAAAAAATTATATAAAAGTAATAAGATACTTTTTATTAAAAGATTAATTAATTTAATTATTTTTGTCGGCGAGCTACCCTAGTAATTGTTAAATTTCTTATTTTATAAATAACATTTCAGTTAAATTATTTTGGTAATATTTTAAAAGTTTTCGTAAATAAGAAAATAATAAAATTAATAAAAGTAAAAAAAAAAAAAATTTTATGAGTATAACTAAAACTTTTAATTCGGAAAAGACGGAATTAAAATCGAATAAAGTTATTTCCGTTTTTATAAATTCGGATTTAATATTATAGGTCGTTATAGTAATTTTAAACATATTATAAAAACCGGCGATAAAATTTTTTTTTTGGTAATATAAATAACGTAACGTTATATAAGATTTTCGATATATAACGAATAAGTACGTTTTATTATAAAAAAAATAAAATACGTTAAAAACTAAAACCGATAGAAAAAGTAAGTAAGTATATAAAGTATAATAATATTATTAATTTTATAATAACTTTTAAATTTAATTAAATAATAGTTTTCGTAACTGTCGAAAATAAAAAAAAAGTTTCGAACTTTTAATCCGCGCTTTAAGTTATTTTTCGTTTAGCCGTTTTTGCTTATAGTAATTTTTTAATCGGATAAAAGTAGAATATCGGCGAACTAACAAAGAAAATAATTTTTTCCGGTAAAAATAATAAATAAAAATAAAGCCTAGATTTAAAAGTTAATTATTTATATTATTATAAATTATTCCTTATTCTTTTATTATATTTATGTAACTGTTTTATGTTTTTTAATATTATTATTATAAAAAAATTCATTAAAAACATTATTTTCCTAAAGTTATAAATATTTTTTTATATTATTATATTTTATGATTATAATTTAAATAAATTTAAATTATTTACGAAATACTTTTAAATTTTTGTTTAAAATCTGTTAGTAATTTATTTTTTAATTTAAACCTATTTTAAGTTTTTTTACCGTTTAATAAAATTAATCGTTTAATTAATTCCGATACGTAGTACGATACGCTAAGTAAGTAATAAATTCGTTATATTTTTCATAGATTAAAGCCGGATAAAAAACGTGTATTTATTTAAGTTAAGGCTTTGTTTGATAATTAACTTTTTTTCTGTTAGCGTTAATTTTCGCAAAGTAAAAATCATATCGGCTCGGTAAGTTTTCCCTTATATCGGTTTTTTAAGGTAAATTTAAGAACGTTATATATTATATAAAGCTATTTACAACTAAATTTCGATTTTTTTTCACCTAAACCACTAAGTTTATTTTTGTTTTTTTATAAACCATTTTATATTATTAGTATTAAAAAATAAACAATTAAAATTACGTAATTAAGATAGCGTAAAAAAAGAGCGAGTTGCTTATATAGTACGTTAAATAAAAAAATTAAAATCCATTTAATTTTCTAAAATTCTTTTTTTTTCTTTTTTTTCTTTTTTTTCTCTTTTTTTCTTTTTTTTTCTTTTTTTTTTTTTTGCGATTTTTTATTACGAAGATAGGTATAAGTAAAGTATAAGCTATAAGAGAAATGTATAACTGTAAAAAGAAAAAAGGGGTTGCTTAAAAAGTATTTTAAATGGTCCAGCCTTATAGCGTACTTTATAGCGCACCTTATAGCGTACCCTATAGCGCACCTTATAGCGTACCTTATAACGCTTTGCTTAATAACAAAAAAAATTATTAATATCTTAACGTGTATATATTACAATGGGACGATTTTAATATAGTCTTTATCGCTTTTATTAGGGCAATTAATTTATCGAAAGAAAAATTCTAATACTAAACGGGTCGGTAGCAGGTATTAAAAAAGTAATGTATAGCTTTTATTAAAAAACTAATATGTAAATAGTACAACTTCTTAATTTACGATTCACCCTTCTAACGCGCTAATTTATATCCGTAACGGGTTTTAATTTACTTACTAATCTCATTCTTTAAAAAAAGCCTCTTAATAACGGCTTAAAAAATAAAAGAAAGAAGAAATCTTTTCTTCGTTTAAATTAATATTTTCGAATAATATATACATTTATATTTATTTTCCCTTATGGTAAATAATCAATTTTAAAAAAAAGTAGAAGATCCTTGCGATTTATATTAAACATATTATTATTAATATAAAGAATAAATAATATATCGTAGCGAAAGTAAACTAATATAAGAAAATTAAAAAGTACTTAATTTTTTATATATTATTTTAATTTACTAATTAAAAGAAATATATAAAGTATATTTTTTAAAATCTATATAAAATAAGTATTAAACTTATTAATAAACTTAAATAATAAAAAATTATAAATTATTACTAGGTTTTTTTAAAATATATATTATTATAACGTATTAAATAAGCGAGTTGCGTAAATAAGCGAGTTACGCGGTTTTTGGCATTTTTTAACAATTAATTTAAATAACTTAATAATAATATATTTTATTAATTTAAATTAATCGGATTTTGTTTCGTTAAAAGTTTTTACAGTTTTTTTATAAATATGCATATTATATCCGGGTTTGCCGTAAACGTTATATTTCTGTTTTTTTCGTTTTAACCCTTTTATAACGATTACCTTTAACCGTAATTAGTTGTATTTTTTTATTACCCTTTTTTTTCGGCCAGAAAATCTTATTTTTTTTGTATAGTAAGTATTTTTGTTTTTTGGGAACGTTTGTTTTTAATTTTTTAACGTTTGCTTAAAATATGGTTGATTTCGCGTAATTAGGCGGTTTTTTATTTAAGGAAAGTAATTTTATATTAAAGTACCAGTTAACTTTTGGTTAAAAAATTAACCGATTTAATAATTTTAATTAGTAAATTACTTTAATAATTTTTAATTTTTTTTATAAGTAACGTTTTTATTTTTTAACTTTTTTAATATTTTTAAAGGTTTTTACGGGCAGGGAAATAAAACCGGCAGAGGTTAACGGGAAAACGGTTAGTATAAGTATAATTAGAGAAATTTCGAATTCGGAAAAAACGGTATTAAGATCGAATAAAACGAAATTAATTGTAACGAATCCGGATTTAATGTTATCGGACGTTATAATAATTTTAAATGTATTGTAAAAACCGGCAAAATTTTTTTTTTGCGATATAAATATAGTAACGACGTATTAAATTTTCGATATATAATAAATAAACGCGTTTTAAAGGAAAAAAATAAAATACGTTAAAAGGTTAAAATTTATATAACTAATACGTAAGTATATAAAATATAATAATATTATAATTGGCGTAATATTTTTTAAATTTATTAAATAATGGTTTTTATAGTTATTAAGAATAAAAAAACGTTTCGATTTTTTCGTATACGTTCGGGTATATTAATTAAAATATTTAACTTATTTTAAATTTAATTTATTCGTTATTTAATTATTATTATTTAATGTAATTTTTTTCTGTTATAATAATAAATAACAGTATAATTTAATTTTAGAAATTAATAACCTAAATAATTATAATTTATTTTTTATTTTTTTATTAAATTTATTTAAGTTTTTTACGTTTTTCGATATTAATAATTATTATATCCGTTATTATGAAAAATTTTATTAAAAATTTAATTTTATCGAAATTATAAATATTTTTTTCCGTAATACCGTATTTTACGATAATAATTTAAATAAGTTCGAATTATTTACGAAATATTTTTAAATTTTCGTATAATATCTGTTAATAATCGATTTTCCGATTTAAACGTATTTAGAATTTTTGTTACCATTTAATAAAGTTCGACGTTTATTTAATTCCGACGTATTTTGTAATACGTTAGGTTAATAATAAATTAATTATATTTTTAACGTATTAAAGCCGGATAAAAAACGTTCGTATATTTAAGTTAAGGATTTAGTCGATAATAGATTTTTTTTTTAATTAATATTAATTTTTGCGAATTAAGTACGGTATTAAATTAGGTAAATTTATTATTATATCGGGATTTTAAAGTAAAAGATATAACCGTATATATAAAACCAAGTTTTATATAAAAAAGTTTAATTTCTTTTTTAATTTAAATAACTAAATTTTTTTTTGGTTTTTTTTATAAACTGCTTTATGAAAATGGTATTAAAAAATAAATAATTAAAGTTGGATAATAAAAAAGTTAAAAAAAACCCTGCAGTTTATTTATTTACGTAGTTTGTTTATTTAATACGTTATTATTAAAACTTTAAATAATTTACGATTTTATTTAAATATAATATATATTTTAATAATTTATATTTTAAAACTAACTTAAAATATAATAATAAAATAATATATTAATTTTTTAATTAGCCTAATAGCTTAGTAGTTGCGAACCTGGGTATCTTTTTCAATTACGACAGGCTTAGGTACCTTATTACGGTTGGGCGCAAAAAACAGTTGGTTTAAATCCAGCTTAGGCCGCCGTTTTTTTAAGTAACGCCAGCTTAAAGGAACTAGACCATAGGGCTTCGGCTCTGTTACCGTGTCGGCGACAATTAAAAGGTAACTGGGAACCTGTTACGATTAAGAGCGTTAGGAACTAATTAATTAATCGGGTATATTTTATGGTTAGTTGCCGTATTACAAAACCCTTATTGCGTTTTTCCGGCCCTTAGTTAAAAAGGGACGGTTTTTAAGGGGTGCTTTCCGGTTGCGTTTGTGCAATCCTTTATGTACGTACTTAATAAATAGATTAACTTCCTGTATATAATTAGTTAGATATCTTAATAGCACTTTACCTTGTATTAACTTTTTAATTAAAATCGAATAAAAGCAGTTTATATATATAAATTTAAAATTTTAATATAACTAATTTTATAAGTATATAACTTAAATAAGAACGTAAATTAAATTTATTAACTATGTTATTTAAAAACTACAGGAATAATTATTTAATATTAATATAACAAAATAATATATAGAAATTTTTAAAAGAAATTTAACGATATATTTAACAAATAAAACTTTTAAAAATAAAATTATTAAATTGCTTAAACCTTGATAGAATAATAAGCGCAACCTATTAAATATTAATTTATATTAAAAAAATATAATAAAAGTTTATTATTTTAACAATTTAGAAATTTATATATTTTTATATATTTAATTAAACTATTATACAAATATAACTTTTAAAAGATTACGCTATTAAACCGACTTGTAGCCGACTTATTAATTAAGGTAAATAACTATCTAGTAATAATTAAAAGATAATAAATAAAAATAACATAATATAATTCTTAAATCCGTCTTTAAAATTAGCAAGTAATTATTTTACTATAGTTTATAACTATTTATTATTTTATAAATAAAATAAATTAAAAATATAATAAATATCGAAATGAATTAGATATTTAATTTTATTAAGTATTTATCAAAGCTTTTAACTAAAAAATAAACAATGTAAAAGTTTTATTTATAGTATTATTATTAAATATAAATTTATTAAATATATTTGCTTTTTTTTACTACTTTTTAAATAAAATAAACATTTATATGTTAAAAAAGTAAAGTTAAAATAAATTTTATATTAAAATTAAGAATTATATAAATTTACATAAATAATAAATAACTCTATTTAAAGCTTAATATAAGATTTTATTTTTACTTTAAAATTTTAGTTTTTACTAACTTTTTTATAAATAAAAAATTTGTTTAAAATTAAAACTAATAATTTTCAATATAAACTAATATAAAGGAAAAGCGACGGAAGATTAGAAAAATTATATTAACTTTTAATATTATTTATAATAGCTGTAAATAAAATAATTAAAATATAATAAAATAATATAAATTTAAAAGTTTTATTTTATTAAAACCTTTTATAAGCTTTTATAAATATACTTATTATTATTTCTTAACGTATTAAATAAACGAGCTGTACGGACAAACAAGCTGTGCGGTTTTTAGTACCTTATAATAATTAATCTAAATAACTTAATAATAACATATCGTATTAATTTAAATTAATCGGATTCTTTTTCGTTAAACGTTTTTATAGTTTCTTTATAAATACGCGTATTATATCCGGGCTTGCCGTAAACGTTATATTTCCGTTTTTTTGTCTTAACCTTTTTACGATAATTACCTTTAATTATTATTAGTTGTATTTTTCCATTACCTTTTTCCTTTTCGGCCGAAAAAGCTTATTTTTCTTATATCGTAAATATTTTTTTTTTTTTAAAAACGTTTGTTTTTAGTTTTCCGACGTTTGTTTAAAATATAATTGATTTCGCGTAATTAAGCGGTTTTTTATTTAAAAAAAGTAATTTTGTACCAAAATACCAGTTAATTTTTGATTAAAAGATTAACCGATTTAATAATTTTTGTTAATAAGTTACTTTAATAATTTTTAATTTTTTTTGTAAGTAACGTCTTTATTTTTTAACTTTTTTAATATTTTTAGGGGTTTTTACGGGTAGGGAAATAAAACCGGCAGAAATTAACGGGAAAACGATCGGCGTAAGTATAATTGGAAAAATTTCGAATTTGGAAAAAACGGTATTAAAATCGAATAAAACAAAATTAATTGCGGCAAATCCGGATTTAATGTTATTAAATGTTATAGCAGCTTTAAACGTATCGTAAAAACCGGTAAAAAAATCTTTTTTGGTAATATAAGTATAATAACGTCGTATTAAACTTTTAATATATAACGAATAAACGCGTTTTAAAAAAAAACAAAATACGTTAAAAGGTTAAAGTTTATATAACAAATGTACAGATATATAAAGTATAATAATATCGTAATTAACGCAATATTTTTCGAATTTTATTAAATAATAACTTTTATAACTATTAAAAATAAAAAAACGTTTCGATTTTTTTGTACGCGTTTAAATATATTAATCGAAATATTAAATTTATTTTAAACTTAATTTGTTCGTTATTTAATTATTATTACTTAATATAATTTTTTAATCGGTTATTAATAATAAATTATTACGGAATTAAAACTTAAAGTAATTTTTTTTTGTTATAATAATAAATAACGGTATAACCTAATTTTGGGAATTAATAATTTAAGTAATTATAACTTATTTTTTATTTTTTTATTAAATTTATTTAAATTTTTTACGTTTTTCGGTATTAATAATTATTATATCCGTTATTATAAAAAACTTTATTAAAAATTTAGTTTCGTCGAAATTATAAATATCTTTTTCCGTAATACCGTATTTTACGATAATAACCCGAATAAGTTCGAATTATTTACGAAATATTTTTAAATTTTCGTATAGTACCCGTTAATAATCGATTTTCCGATTTAAACGCGTTTAAAATTTTTATTACCGTTTAACAAAATTCGACACCTATTTAATTCCGACGTATTCCGTAACGTATTAGGTTAATAATAAATTAGTTATATTTTTAACGTATTAAAGCCGGATAGGAAATATTTGTATATTTAAGTTAAAAATTCGGTTAATAATAAATTTCTTTTCGGTTAATGTTAATTTTCGCAAATTAAGTACGGTATCGAATTAGGTAAGTTTATTATTATATCCGGATTTTAAAGTAAAAGGTATAATCGTATATATAAAACCAAGTTTTACATAAAAAAATTTAAGGTTTTTTTTTTAACCTGAACAGTTAAATTTATTTTAACTTTTTTTATAAACCGCTTTATAAAAATGGTATTAAGAAATAAATAATTAAAATTAAATGGTAAAAAAGTTAAAAAAACCGCGTAATTCGTTTATCCGCGCAGCTTGCTTATTTAATACGTTATATCTTTTATATAATAATTTTATTCTTTTATTTAAAATGTTTTATAACGATTATTTTAACTTCCTTTTTATTATTTAGTAAATAATATTATCCTTTCTATTAAATATATATAATTTATTTTACTAAAAGAAAATTCATATAAAGAATGCAACTCCTTATAAAAGTATAAGATGATTATTTAATAGAAAATAAATGATTTACTATCCTAGTTTTAATTAGTACTTATTAAAATTACTAATATTTTAATAACGAACGTTATAACTAAACGATTTATATAATATATATAAATACGAATATAAATAGTATTATAGTTAATAAAAGTATATAAAAATCTAATTATAATAAAGATTTTAAAAAAATTATAATTAAAAGGATAATAATTGAAATTTAATTATAAAATGTTATTTTACTTAATCAATTTAAATATAATATTATTTCTTATTATAACAACCTTAAATATGTTATAAAACTAATAATAATATATTATATATATGATATAAAAATAGTATTTACTATAGAAAATTAAAATATATGTAAAAGATGAGTTTTTCTTTTAAAAAAAAGTAAAGTAAGATATAAGCGAGCCGCTTAAAAAGGGAATCGGGTATTTAAAGCCACTTTTTTAGAAACGTTATTAACTTTATTAAATCTTAAAAAACTTTAATACTTTTTTTCTTTACGTTTCTTATATTAATAAATTAAGAGATATTAAGTTTTATATAAATCTAGCCGTTCTCGATAGAAATACATGTTTATTTTTCTCTTTTCAAATATATATTAATGTTTAATAATACGCTGAATACCTAAAGGAATTTTTTATATTTTATATATGCATTTTAAACTATATATTAAAATATAGGACATATTTAAAGATTAAAAGCATAAATTTAATTATAGTAAAAGAGAACTAATAAATTATAACATTTACGAATTCTTACTTAATATAAACATATCTTATAAGAAGTAATTGTAAAATTTTAACTAATTTCATTAAGTTTTAACGTAATTATAAATTTTAAAGTTATTAAATAACTACATAACTACTGCTCGCTAACTCGGTTATATAGCCGATTCGCTTATATAATACGCTATATTAATAATATTAAATTTATATTAACGTTTTAAATTTAATTAAATTATAAGTTTCGTAATCGTTTAAAAAAAACTAAAACTTAAAGCTTTTTATCATTATTTATAATTTAATTTAATTTAATATATATTTTTACTATATCTCTTTTTACTAAAGTCTGTACTAAATTAATGAAAGATTCTTTATAATGTTATATATATTATAGTAATATATTATTTAATCAACTTAATTTAAACGTACTTTAAAATTTTCTATTTTAGATTTATAAATAATATTTATTAAATATATAATTTTTATAATTCTATATTAAATAAAATCAAATTATATAATAAATACTTTTAAATTCTTATAATCTTTACTTTTAATAATTACTCTCTTTATATAATATATATATAAATTCAATTTACCCTTTAACAATATGAAAGATTTAATTTGTTAGGTGTGGTCGGCGATAAGCCTAAAGCTTAGCCTAAAGTCCGATGCGGGGGTCGGGAGGTCTATATATATAGGTCGTTCCTCCAGGTCTTTTCTAAAAAGAAGGGAGGGAGGTTAGGTTTTAGACTGTCGTCAATATATGGGTTACTGTCAGCTAGCAGGGGGTGCTAAACGCACCCTATATACGGAAAGGCTCCTTTTAATCGGAAGATATATGTTTCGTTGCTAGGATACAAAAAGACTATACGCATACAAGAAATATACGTAACTTAGCCTAATATAATAACATAACTAATATCCCTTAGATTTAATAATTAAAAATCTTATTTATTTAATTCGCGTTATTATTAATTAATTAGTTATTATTAAAACAATATAAGTTATATATTAATAATAATTATTCGTATATTTTATTAATTATAATAATAACGGTATCGTTAACGTCCTTCGTTATTTATAACGGACCTAAAAACTAAAATTACTTTAAAAGCAAATTTCAGATTAAAACGTATATTCTTAATATATAGGATTATATCGATTTTAATTAATTATTTCCGTAACTTGTTAAATTAATAAAACCCGATATAACCTTATATTCGAAAAAACGAATCCGTTATACGATATAAAATAACATTTTAAGCGGTTCCCTAATTATATTTATATTTTCCGGAAAAACTTATAAAATAAAAGATTATATTAGTTATTTAACGAATACCTTTAAAATAACGATCGAAAGCAGATAAATTTAAAATTAAAACTTTACGGTATATATTTATAAATATTGCAAATACGAAACTTTCCGAAAAAATAATAATAATCTTATAAAATAAGTTTTAGAATTAATATTTTTAACGATTAACAAAATAAGTTTTTTACTAAGAAAGAATTTACGGGAATAATACGCCAAATTACTTAAATCCGGTAAAATATATAATAGCAAGCTCCTGATTAATACTTAACGAAAGTATTACGAAAAACTAAAGCAAGTTTCGAAATTAATAAAAAAATTAAATAAATAAATCGTAAAATAACAAAAGATTATAACTTAAAAATAACGATATAAAATCTTAAAAACGAAAACGATAATCGTATAAATTAATAATTTATATATAACATTAGCTCCTATTATAAAAACTTAAATAATTATATTTTAAATAAAAAACCCGAAATTAATAATAATACAATTAATTATTAAGAAATAATAGCTAACCTTTTAAATTACTGGACCATAATTAATTTATATTTTATATTAAAAAATATTAAAATAACGTTTCCGATTTTTTACGGAATACCTACAAAACTTCTTAATTAAAACGATCCTAATTAGGAGAATACTAAGAATAACCCTTAACCGTAAAAAAAAACTTTAAAGCGTAAATTAAATCGAAAAAATCGTAAAGGTTTTTATTCGGACCGAAACAGTAATAAGCAAAAGCGTTAAAAGTCGGATATATAAAAAACCCGTTATAAAACGTACTTAAGCTTTTTTTACAAGTTTTTTTAATATTATTATATATTTTCTAATAAAACCCCGGCAAACTTCCGTTTTAACGATAAAATAATAATATACGTTTAAAGCCGGATATCTTTTAATCAGTTTTTAAAGGAAAAAATTAATTACTTATCGAAAGGTATAAAAAAATAATTACTTAAAAAATAAATTAATTCTTAAAAAAGTAAAACAGGTTTTAACGTATTTTTTAATTTTTAATTAACGTAATATAATAAACGATACGCCTTACCCCTTAAAAGATTTATTTATTTTAAATTTGAAGTTTACGATATATATTTTTAACTTTATTAGCAGATTTTTAAATTTTAAATAAACCGTATAAAATAACGGGATATACGTAAATAATAACTTTATTCCGATTAAAAAATACGGAAAAATTAACGTAATACTTTAAAACCTTAACGGTACGAAAACGTTACGTTTATACGACGTAATTTATTACGAAAACTTTATATATAATATAATATCTTTCCGGCAATTCCGGAAAAATGCGTATTAGTAAAATAATCGAAAAATTAATAATTTTATCCGAAATAAATATAATTAAATAATTATTACGTTAATAAATAAGTTTAATTAATTCGTTATCGTAAATATTAACGTAATAATTACTTATATAATTTTTGTAACTTATAAACGTAATATTAATTGGTAAATAATAAAATTATTACGAACTAGTAACGGTATTATATATTATTTAAAATTAAGTTATTTAAAACCCGGAATAATTATTTAGTTATAGTTTTATACGAAAAAAAATCCGTTTAAAAAATCCTATAATAATCGAATACTAAGTATGTAATAAAACGAAAGCTAAAAAATAAATACGTTATTAGCTTAAAGAAAAACGTCCCGATTAAGTTAAAAAATTATTATTAATTTTATAAATTTCCAAAAAAACGTAAAAAAATATAAATACGTTATATTCGTTACCGATAGATACTTAGGCTTTATTTAAGATATTTACTTTAAAAATCGAAAATAAAATATATTAATTATAAGGTTTAAATATTTTTTTTAAAATTTTAAAAAATTAAAATAAAATTTTCTTATACGTAATCCAATATAATAACGAAATTTCAAAAAATTACCAATTTCGAAATATATTATAATCGCTTTTTTTTAATGTTAAACTTAAACTTTTAATATTATATACCTAGGCCTAGAACGGGGATATAAAGCGTTTAAAAGATATAATTAAAAAAAAACGATTACGATACGGAATAACGTTAAATTACTTTTATACCTAATCGTATATATTTTTAAAATAATAATATATTTAAATAACCGTACTTTTAAATACGTATTTTTTTAATAAAACCTATACGTAGTTTATTATATTTACTTAACGTATAAACACGGCGTTATAATATTTAATCGAAAACTATAATAAACTTACTTATAAATATATAATTATATAACTTGCGTTATAATAACTATCGCTATAAAAAAAACAAAAATTTTAAAAGTTAAATCTTAAAACGTAAATTAATTTTTTAATCGGTTATTAATTTATAAATATTTATAAAATCTAAAACCCGTTACTTAATAAAATTATTACTATTTAAAACGTATAATTTAACGAAAAAGCTATCTTTTTAAATAATATCAAAAACTTAAAAAATAACGTTTATACGTTATAAAAGAAATTACAAAAGTTATTCCGATAAATAAATATACCTAATTAAAATAATAATTATTAATTTGATATACAAAAAAAAATAAAAACATAAACAGAACAATTTAATTACCGGCTAAATATGAAAAATAACATTAAAAAAGTACTAACGTAAAAAACGTACGGAATAAAAAAAATAAACTTATTTGTAAAAAATTAATTACTTTTATATAACCGCTATATTCGAACTACTTCCGTCCCTTAAACCATTATTACTACCAGTATCTACCCTAATAACTATTACGATTATTACGCTAACAAAAAAATAAAAATAACCTTAAGCTCCCCTTATACTATTCAACCTAAAATAACAGTAAAAAACGAAAATACTTTACGGATAATAAACGTAAGCCCCCCATATATTCCGTACCAAAAAACTATTATCCGAAACAAATACAAAATATAAAAAACGGCATTTAATATAAAACGTTTAATTTTTTTTAAAAATACGTATAATAACCGGCCGGTAAATTACGGAAATTGAAAAAATTTAATTACCCGAAATACTTATTATCTTAATCGAAAAAATAATAATACTTTAACATACAAAAAAATATTTAAATCGCAAAACCGGATATATAAATATAATCTACCGCCATTATCGCAAAGCTATAAAAAACTAAATATATACCCGCTAAGGGAAATATTTCGTAAAGCCGAAAAAAATTATTTACAAAATTACAAAAAAAAAAATTAAAAAATAATTAATTAATTTTTTATTAAAAAGAAATAAAGTCTAAGGTATATATAAATATACGTTTACAAATTTAATAAATATAGTTAATTTTAAAAATACAAGGCCCGTCTTGTTATATAAAACGATTAATAATTTAAAAACGTTTATAATAATATATACGTATTTACATTAATTAAAAAATCGTTTAAAACGTTAATTATTATAGCAACTAAATTCAACCTAAAGCTTAAACAATATAACGTTATAAACGCCTTCGTTAACGCTAACCTACCTTACGAAATATATATAAAAACGCTTTTAAGATATCTTTAACGTAAAAAAACACTTCTAATTAAAAAAGTTTTATATAGCTTTAAAAAATTATTATTATTATAACAAAAAAAATTGATTAAAACGTTTAAAAAATTAGAATTTAACCCCGTTCCTTACGAACCTTATTATTTCACTTATTAAAAAATACTTATCTTTTTTTTTATAAACGATATCGTTATAATATATCGTAAGAAAAATTAAGACCTTGTCGATTAATTAATTTAGTAAATACGGAAACGGTATACCTTTATAAAAAGTAAAAACTTATAATAATTTTTCCGTATCGAAATATTTAAAAACAAACCTAACAAAAAAATGTAATTATTTTAATCCGACTTTATAAACAAATTAATTAACTTAATTTCTAAAAAAAGCTTAAATAACCTTTTAATAATACTTATAACTAATATTAAGCTATTACCGAATCCTAATCTAACTTATTTAAGCTTTATTAACAAATACCCAAAAAAAATCGGTTTTATTTTTTACGTAATAATTAATACGTAACCCGATATATCCTTTACCGTATCCCGATTTACCCGTTTTAACCTAAACCTTAATAACATATATTACAAAGCTATTAATCGAATTATATTATATCTAATCGGAACTAAAACGTTAACGTTATAATTCTGAAACGAAAATTCGTTAAATATTTAAAATAACGCCTTTTTTACGAATAATATAATTAATCGAAAAAACTTTTATAACTAAAACGGAATTATTATTTTTTACGTAAACTATAAAAAAACTTTATTTAGCTTTTAATTAATTAAAAAGTTAAAAATTACCTTAAATATTAAACCGTTAAATATATAATACGATAATTAACAAACTATACGGCTTATTAACGCTAACGTCGCCCTATTACAAATAAAATTATAATACGTAAATATATATAACTATTAATTATAAAAAACCGAAAAAAAAAATCTAATCAAAACAAACTATATACATATAAATAATATTCTAACTAATAAACTAACTAAAGCTTTATTACGCGAACTATTTAAACATTTCAAAAAACAACTAAAAATAATAAATATTACAAAAGCCCTTAAACAACGAAAAAACACCTTACGAATGATTTCGAAAAAGGAATTAATTAATTAAAAAAATTTAATCGCCGGAAAAAAAATCGAATAAAAAACTATAACTCTAGGAAATAATAATAAATAACGATTAACGCTATAAATACTTCAAGGCATTAAAAAGGTATATCAGCTAACAAGGGGTACTAAACGCATCCTATATACGAAAAAGCTTTTTCTAATCGGAAGATCTATATTCCGTTACTAAGCTATAGAAAAATTATACGCATACGAGAAACATACGTAACTTAGCTTAATATAACAATATAACTAATATCTCCTATATCTAATAATTACCTTGTTACTCTAACCTTTTAACTAATATAATATAATTAAATTTATCGTATTTTACATTACGTTTATATATAATAATTACGTTATATTATTATATATTTAACCTATATAAAACCTCTTTACCTATTAAAATTAAACATTTACTCCGTAATAAATGCGGTTTTTAAATTTAAATTAATATTTAAGACTGAAAAATAATATTAAGTCGAGGATATATACTATTAAATTATATTTTTATTTAGTTTTTTGCGTTACCCGGTTAAAAATATACCCTTTTTTCAATTTCGATTTTATAATATTAACGTTAAAGAATAATTAATTAAATTAAATAAATGTTATATAATAAGTTATATATTCCGTTAGCTTATATATTATACTATATGATTTTATTAATATATTAATATAAAAACATTTTACAATACCTTATAATATTATATATTTTATTATATAATAGTTCTATTATTTATATTATTTTAATTCTTTTCTATTTAAACTCTATTTTATATATATTTATACTTTAACTTTCTTACTTATATATTTTAATTTTCTTTCTATTAATAACATATACTTTAATAAACGTTATCTGTAAAGAAAACCTCTTAGTTAAGTTTATATATAAACTATAAATACTAAATTGATTTAATTATATAAAGTAATATAATACTTTTCTATTAAATTCCTTTTAATAACTGTATCTTTAATAATAGAATTTGCTATTAAAAAGGTATAAGTTTTTTTTATTTTAAATTATAATAATACGAAATAATTACCCAATTAAAAGCCTTAAAAATCGTTAGTATGATCAGGTTTAACTAGAAATAGAAGATAATAATAATCTATTAAACGTTTAATAATAAATGATTTAACTTAATATATTATATTAAATTTTTGTAATTTTATAATCGTTTTTATAAAACATTAAAAAGCGGCTCTTTTATATTTTAATATTTATTTACTTTTATTCTAGTTAATCGAGTTCTTTTTATTACTATTAAATTTCGTAAATTCAATTGTTATTACCTTTACCCGGTTATCGCAATTTATATCTTTTTACTTAATTTCCCGTAATATTATATATAAAATTAAACTTCTTAATAAAAAACGGGTTTTTAATATCTTTAATTTGGAAGGTTAAATATAATATAGTGTTTATATCAAATCTTTTATTATATTATTTATATAATGTATATAAATGAAATTTTATATTTATTAGTTTATATTGTATTTCATAATTTTTAATAATTGTTATTAATAGACCAGATTAATATATAAAAATTATTATAAATTTAAATCTTTATATATAAGTTAAATTTTTTTAATAAATATTATACATTATTTATTTATTTTATAAACGTTTAAGAAATATTTAATTTTAAAAAATAAATCTTAACTTACTCAGTTATTTTAATAAATGCTATAAATTAAATTAGACTAATTATGAAAAACTAAATAAATTATTTAAATAAAACAGCCTAACACTAATTTCCACCCTGAGCAGAGACAGCCCGCCCCCACATTATGGTGGCCCGGTTTCATTGACGCATATGGTCGAATTCGTTTGCAGGCTTTCAAGCTCCGGCGATAAGTTGCTGCTACCTTTTTGACCGGTTTAGGGTGGAGTTGTGAATCTCTCTTGCCCGGGCGCTTTCCCTGATTTTTGACACGATTTATGGTGTCTTAAATAACGTAAACCTTTCCAAGCATCCAAGGCGCCCTTGTAGGGATTGAATGGTGTATTACAAGATGGAGAGCAACGAACAAGCCGGCGGTTTACCACCAATCGCATTGAACCCATGTGACTTGGAAAGTGTCCCCGAACACATCCAAAGAATCAATGACTTGGGTTCCCAACTTGCGAAAGGTGACCTCGGTGTGCGCCTAAGCCTGCTTAAGTCGGCGCGAAACTTGGTCAGCGCATTGGAGACGCCACGAGAGACGATGATCAAACATTGCTGGGCCCAGGTAGGCATCTTTTAGAAGTTATTCCGGGCTATAAGAGAGAGATCACCAGAATCTGACTAGAATTCATCTGATGACAGCCTGCCGCCTTTATTGCGATCGAGATTGGTACCAAGATTGGTCTTTTCAAGGCGTTGTCCGGTGGAAATGGGAACTACAAGAGAGCTGTTGATCTCGCTGAACAACTCGGCATTGATCCGCCTTTAGTTAGTCTGTCATCCTCATAAAGTGTTCTTACCATCTTGGGACAGGTTTTTATCCTGTTTTTGTCAATCTTGCCGTTGGGCTGACGACGCATGTGTCTCTAGACCGACTCCTGCGTCACCTCGCCGCGATGGGGTACGTCACAGAGACTGGTCCCGACGAGTACAAGCCGACCAATTTTTCCGCCTCGCTGAACATTCCATTGATTAGCGATGGGTATCCATTGATGTGTTTAAAATCCTCCTACGATTCTTTCTATTTGTCGGCTAATTTGGCTTCGCAGCACTGAGCACGTTCGCAACGCGGTTGACACATTCCCGGAATTCTTGGAAAAGACCAACTACAAGACCCCTACCGACGCCAAGAATAGTCCTTACCAATACGCTCACAACACAGAGGACAACATGCTTGAGCACCTTGCTCGCGATCCTGTTAATTTTGAGCGCTTCCATAACCATATGAGCGTATATCGTCAAGGGCGAGACAATTGGAGTATGCCTACCCGCCAAACCCCTGAACTTGAGACCAAAGTCGCTCGCTAGCTAACGATGTATCCTTCAAGTGGACATAGGCTTCTTCCCAGTTGAAGAGAGACTTATCAGTGGAACAAACGGCAAGGAAGACTCGGCATTTCTTGTAGATATCGGTGGCTCGCTTGGCCATGACCTCCAGGAGTTTAATCGCAAATATCCGAAGGTTCCGGGACGTCTTATTCTTCAGGATCTACCACATGTCCTCGAGAAAATACAGGACCTCGATGAGTGTATCGAGCAGATGCCTTATGACTTCTTCACAGAGCAGCCTATCAAAGGTTAGTATTCTTCAATCCCGCATTCGTGCATATCTTCACCTGCCCGTGATGTCTTAGTTGATATATGATATCTATTATAGGAAGCCGCGCTTATTTCATGCACTCAGTGCTACACGACTGGCCTGACGATGTAAACCTGAAGATCCTAGCCCGTGTCACCGAAGCTATGAAACCAGGGTATAGCAAATTACTCGTGTACGAAAACGTAATACCGGCTACTGGCGCAGACTGGCAGGCGACTGCGGAGGACTTGATGGTCATGATCACATCGTCCTCACTCGAACGTAGCGAGGAGCAATGGAGAACTCTGTTGGGTGGTGCGGGATTGAAGGTCTGTATGATTTGGAGAACAGAGAACGCGCTAGAGAGCTTGATCGAATGTGAACTGGCTTAGAGTGTATTGAATATATGTCCTGTTCCCGGAATAGTAATGGATTGGTATGCATCGGCATCGAAGTAAATCATTATCTGGCTCGTACTGTATGGTGGCATGTTCTGAAATTTCATCGTACGTATAGGACACCTTGGTAGGTAGAAAGAAATTTGGGAAAAAGAGACTATAGGCGTGATTGTGTATTTATTATATAAAAAGTCTACATATACCATCAATTCTCTCTCGAGTCCAATTATCGCACTTTACATATTTCCTTGTCCATTTTTTTGTATAACTGTCGTCCACAACATTACTCATAACCACCTTGCGAGCCACGGCCAATTTGCGTATGCTTCGTACTAATCGTATTCGCTCCCGAATTCGCGATAGCCGCGAGATGCCGGTTGCGTGGGGGGATACCCTAATCTAGGGGCTTTCGAGCCGTCCACATCTTTACCCATAATCTTCTTCACCAATTTCGGCAAAGTGGGGGCACAGGCGGCTATAATGACAAGATCGATCTCGATGCTGGAGAGGAAAGTGAGCAACTAGCGAAGAGAGCGGGCAGAATGACTGGTAGAACGAACTAGGTTGTGATGAAAAGCCAGAACGCCTCCCATGTTGCGTCCTTGGAGTGGTTAATGGAGAGCTGGGTGGTTTTGGCTATGGCCGCAACCGACGCGCTGTGGGTATTCGAAGTTAATGACATAAATTTTGATATACAGACGGTGATGATATCTTCTTACAAGGTGCCAAGAGCCATAACCATCATGGCGGTGATCTTGCGCGATTTTTTCATTTTAAGGTCCCAGAGCAGGTAAACGGGAAAAGTAGCCAAGACTATATCTACGAACGCGGACCAGGCTTCAAAGGGAATACATTAGTTTCGCGGCCCCTTCGAGATAGAGGGACAGGATCATGTCCGTGAAAAGGGTGCTGCTACTTACAACCGGCAATGTACGTAACAACGTTCAAGACCAGCGGAGGGAGACACTCGGGTGGAGGCTGAATAAATGGGTTCCACAGGGCACTCGTTGGCTTGCACTGAGCGAAGAAAAGGATGAAAGAGAGGATGGAAGTAATGAAGAGCACAATGGTGATCGAGTATAAAAGCCATGCACCACGTCTCGCCTGGCTCATCAACCTGACAAGAAGAATGACGACGGACAGTTTGGGAACGCAGTAGGCGAGGATACCGGGAGGCCTCTGGATAGCCTGATAATATAACGCGTTGACAATCTGCTCGTTGGACAGGTAGAGGAGATGTCTGCCTACACCGTAGTGTATCGATACGGAACTAAGGGCAATGGTAATAATGTTTAATATCCCCCCAAAAACGACGATGGCATCATCCCAGTCCAAGGACCGAGTGACGAAGGTCCGGCTGTACAGGCGCAAAGCGATAAAGATAGTCGCAATAACGCAGCCCACCCAGGCAATGGCGTCGATAGTAGGGCCGCGATTCTCATCAGGAGGCAGCGCAGCGGGGAAGCTGGGAGATGCCATGGCGAGAGTGAGAGACAATCTCGATAATGGTCAGTCTCAGGTGGACTATCTGAAAATCGTATTTGCCGCCGAGGCTCATGAAATCTCGTATACGCGAAGTTGACGGGAAGTCCGGAGCTGTCAATGAAGATGAGGGATCAGGGCTGAAGACGGATATTGCTGAGCGGATTCCTACTGGGGATAAGACCGATCCTCAGGAGAATATTGCACGGTAGGATCAGGCTGAGTACCTATTTTGGACCTACAAGCAGCTCTCACAGCACCTCTACACCAAAAGAAGAGACTACGACTAATCGGCCCGCACAGTCAGCGCATGCGGTAGTGTCGCATCTCGCTGACACGTACTGACACCCTACCTGCCTTCAATCGTAGGGAGTATGGAATTCTCGTATCTGGTCCCCTTAGCTGGTCACCGTAAAGTAGTGGAGCATCCGGAGCCTGGTCAGCCGGTGCATTCATATTTGCACATAGGCCAAACACCCCATTAACGCACCAACCCCTCAACGCCCCACCGAAAATTCGAGACACCCGTAAGTATTAACCCCGTTTTGACCTTTATTTATATCTATTTAAAAACCGTTTTTATAAAAGTATATAGTTTTAATTATTAAATTTTAAGGATTTAAATAATAGACGTATTATTATTTAACTGTATATTTTAAGGGCAATTAATAATATTATAAATAAAAATCTACTTAAACCCGGTTAAATTACACTACGTACAATGTATTTATATAAGCCGTAGAAAAAAAATTACGAGCCCGTTAAAAACGTAATAAAGTTATTAAAAACTATTAAAGATATAAAAAATCGGGCTGGTAATTATTATTATTTAAACGAAATAATAATAAATAGTTATAAGATATTATTTAAAAGTTTCAAGTTATTAGATATATAAAGAATATATTTTTAAAATAAATATTACCGTAATTAAGTTAAAAGAGATAAAAATATAATAAAAACAATTTTTATATTTAATAGTTATAAATATATAATATGAATTTTAAAAAGAAATAGTTAAATATTAATTTATTACAAAGAGAAAAGGTTATATATAATATATAATATCCAGCCGATATCAGTTGAGAAATTACGTACTTACGAGGACCGAGCAATCGGCTTCGATATAAGGCTTTTCGTAACCGAGACGTATAATTTATTATAACCGTAAAAACTATTAATAATTGCCGTATTCGAAAATATTACGTAAAGTATTTATTATGTTAATTATTAATATAATTACTTCGTATTTTAGGTTTAGCCTGGATAATATAGCTTAAATCTAACGACCTTGTATAATAGATAATATTTTATTACGTCTTTAAAGTATTAAACTAAATTTAAACGAAAATATTAATAGAAAGAGATAAGATTTATTATATAATTTATATTTAAATAAAGCGTTTTTAGTACAAATCGTTATAATAATTATAAAATTAATATTCTTTATCAATAATATATGTAAGTGTTATTTTATAAAGTATATTTTCCGTCTTATAAAGTAAATACTTTAGTTATTTTTACAAATATATATACGAAAATACATTAATAATAATATATAAAACGGATATTTTAATAACGTTTATCTAGTTATAAACAGGTATTATAAGAATTATACGATATATATAAATAAGTTTCGAAACATTAATAATATTACTTACTATTTTAAGCAAGCTTTTAAAATGTATATATATATAAGTTACGATATAAAGAATATATTCGTATTTAAGCTATCTCTTATTTTCTAATAATACGACTGGTTTCGAATTAATTATTTTAATAAGATTAAATATAATTAGATTATAAAAGAAATTATATATATTTAAAATAAACCAATTAAAATTAACTTCTAGATTTATAGGCTTTATTATTGCGTTTTTTTAATTGGAGAAAAAGTAAAAACCTAACTTTTATATTACGAAATAAATTTTAATCTTTAAAGAAATATATTTTATTAGATAAAATAAAGTAGAAAATCAATTCTAAAAGAATTCGTACGATTAAAAGTTATTAAATAACTAAGAATAGAGACAAAAAGCTAAGAGGTAAAAACTTTTCCGTATTTCGTAAATTATACTTTTAAGCAAAAAAAGAACGGATATAATAATAGTTTTACGTTAAAACCCGAACCGAATTATTTAAGTTATTAGCAAGTTGGCAATTTTTTATTAATAAAATAATTTAAAGATAGCCTTAAATTAAAGCTTGTGCGTGAAGGGGTGGAGCGTAAAGGGGTGGAGCGTTAAGTGGTGGAGCGTTAAGGGGTAGAGCGTCAAGGTGTGGAGCGTTGGGCGGGGGTGCGTTAAGGGGTGGTGCGTTAGTGGGTGGTGCGTTAGTGGGGTGTTTGACTTATATGCAGGTGAGGTCTCCTTAATTGCTGGCTTACTGTGATACATTGCCCAGAGGGAGCAGCGCCGCAATCGTACCGTGCTGCTATGAACGGTGCTCCATACTCCATTGGTGAGTCTGGGCGTTCTAATTAGACGGCCCAGGAGGATCAGGCATGCGATCCGCCAATGTTGGATCTTCAACCCCATCTGACAGGGAATTCAGTCCTGTCACAAGTTCAGAAGTAACAAATTGTCATCGGGAATTCTTTCTGCACTGCGCCGCGCATGGATGCGGTTGGCTCAACTCCGAAATTGCATGCATCTTGGCAGCTATGGTCTTGATACGGGATTTCGCGTCTGCCTGCAGTAGGGACACCTCTGAACCGGGTGGTGTATGGGGATGGAGTAGAGAAACCCAACCGTTTAATGCGGGTGGAAGGCATTGATGTAGGTGATCTGTCAGAGATAGGGAATGTCAGTTGTGTTGTACCAGACTAAATGCGTATGCTCTCGTACAGTTGTATAACTTATCAACGGGAACATATGTGTTCCGATCGGGAAGTACCTTATCCTTGTAGAGTGGGTTAATAATACACCTAGTTAATAATAATTCTTATTATAAGTATTATATAAACAAGGGGCTTAAATATATAATCGGACCGTTTTTAATGTTTCGAATTATTAAATTTAAAATAATATATTATAAAGTAATAAAGGTATTAAATTATAAGTTTTATATTTAAATTATATATATAAGAGTAAGAATATATTCTTTATTAAATAATTAAACGACTTATTTCTTTTAATTACTAAGTAATTTTAATACCTTATAATGTTTTTTAAATTATAGATGTTAAACTAATTATATAACGAACTATAAATGTAAGCGAGCTATTAATTTTTTTTTTTACTTTAAAACTTTTTAACTTTAACTATATATTTAATAACGTTAATAACATAAATCTGTTAGTTAAAAATTAAAATTTAATTACTTTATTTGAATTAAAAATATATAATTTAAAATGTATTGTTAAAAGGTAATAATATATATATAACGTTCTCGAATTTAATTTAAAATCTCGACATTACTATCGATAAGTTTAAACTAATAATACCTTTAATTCGCGCAAATTACTACTAGCCGGAAAAAGAAAACGCTATTATAAATATACTCTGAATTTAAAGAGGCGAATATTCCTTACCCGAGTTTAATATATGAATAATATAAAGATGTTATTTAATACGTTAAAATACGTATTGAAATTTGTTAAACTATTAATTTTCTTTAACTGTTAAAGAAAGTTTAAGAGGTGTGTAAATTAAAAAGAAATTATTAAAAAGGTTAATATAAAATTTTAAATATATTTCTTAGATTATTCATATATTTTCCGGTTATAATTACGAAATATATTATAGCAAAAAAATATATATATATAATGTTAAGTAGAAAGAACTTTTAACAAAGATATTTATAATAATAAATAAAGTTACTATTAATATAAAAAGGTATAAAGAGTTTAAATAAACTTACTAAGAAATCTAAAATGATTTATAATAATGCACTGTATTAACCTTTAAAATTAAACCTTATTTATAATTATTATCTTTGCTAAGAGATTTTTATATCTTATCAATAACTTATTTACATTTAATAAACAGATTAATATAAGCGTAAATAGCTAAATAGTAAATAAGATAAATTAAGAATAAATCAAACATTTCGTTAAATATATTCAAACGCGTAATATATATTCGGAACGTTTTTTATCTTAAAAAGTTAGGAAATTTATTATTTATTTAAATTCGAAAGTTATAGTATTAACGATAGTATTATATATTATATATTAATTTATTTTTTCCGTATTAAACGAGTATTTGTTTATTTTTTAACGTTAACTTATATAAATGAAATTTATTTTAATTATTTTTAATTTATGAGAGTTTTTAATAATAACTGAAATACCTTACTTATAAAGATAAATAGCTCGATTTCATTTTAAATAAATATTAATTTAACGTTTTAATATGAAAACTTTATATTAAAAAAAGGCTAGTTTTTTAAAAAAACAAATCGTTTTTAATAAATACCGAAAATTTATATATATAAATGTTTAAAAATAAGATATATTTACTAGAAAAATACAGGTATTTATAATTTAAAATAATAATAATAAAGAATTAAAACTAATCGCTATAAGAGTATAGTCGGAAAAAGGGAAATATAATATACGCGTTTTAAAAGGAAATTATAAAAAAGTTCAGGAATATAAAATAGAAGTAATTTATATAAAGTAATTATATTATTATTAAGTAATTTAAATTTATTATTATAAAACCATCAAATAACTAGTTCATTTTACACCTTTATAGGCTAGAAGTAATGTGGGCTAGGGCTGGGATTCGCCCTACTAGTACACAGACTACTCTAAGTACGTATCATAACAGCTTTTAAATATAGGACGTTAACGTTTTTAAAAGTAAATTAAATATAACTTATATTAATAACTACGAATAGAATTTAATTATTTTATAAAATATTTTTAAACGTAGTATTAAACTAAGAAATAGGATTGAATTTATTTATAATTATACTATAATATAATATAACTTAATTAGAATAAAATAAATATAGAAAAAATATACACAATTAAATTATAATAAAAATAATGAATTTTTTAATAACTTTTATTAATGTCGACAATAGATAACAATTTTAAATTATACATAATATAATAGTAAAGAATTCGAAACTAAAATTATAATAACATTTAAAATTTAAACTTATTAAAATATATCTTTATTTTTAAATATATAAAATAATAATAGTAGATTAAAATATAATCATTTAAGTTCCTTATTTATATAACGTATTTTAACATATAAACTTGTTTAAATTAATACATCTTCTTTATAATATGTTTTGTATATTTAAAATATCTTTATTACTATATTATTAATATAAATAATTTAGAAAAGTTATTTAGCAAGTATGTATAATAACATATAATATTTTACTAAATCATTTTAGTACTATATATATAATATATACTATTATTATAATAATGAAAATAAATATCATTATACTTTATTTATGTTTTAAATTATTACAGAATTAAAAAGACTTTTATTATACATTTTAATATTGAATTAACTACTTATAATAATAGTATAACGCGACGTTTAAACTTTAATTATATATTACGCAATTTTACTAAATACTTAACAGTTTAATCTATATATATTTTTAATATTTATCCTTTTATTTATTTAATATTCATTGTATAATTTTAAATTAAAATTTAATTTTATAAATCTTATTAACATTATATTAAATTACTTAAACCATAAATAATAAAATAAATATTAAGTACTAACGTTTTTATAAAGCGGAGTTAAAATTATATAAACTGTTTTAAATTTATATACAATTAATTTATTTTATATAAATTATATTTTAAAAAAATGAAAGTTTATAGTTTATAGTTTTATTAATGCTTCGGGATAAGGCTTTTCGTAACCGAGGCGTACAATTTATTATTACCGTGAAAACTATTAATGGTTACCGTATTCGAAGTTACTGGGTAAAGTATTTATCGTATTAATTATTAGTGTAATTACTTCGTATCTTTGGCTCAGCCTGGATAATACGGCTTAAACCCAACGACTTTGCATTGTTCTATTGACTTAATATTAATTAATTCCTTTTAAACGTTTTAATACCCTTTATATAATTAATGTAATAAAATAAAGAATTATTCGAAACTTTTATAATTACAACTATTTAAAAATAGTCTTTAAACTTTTAAATTAAAAAGACCAGTTTATAATTTTTACGAGTTACTTATTAATATACTTTGTCGTAGATGCTTTATATATTTTCAATATTTATACTGTATATTTCTTTTTAGAAGAAATATATATAAGAATTATTAGAGCTAAATAAAGGTCATAAAATATTTTTATAAAGGCGATATAAAGTCGAAATACGCTTTATATATAATAAATATGAATTAATCTTCTTAATATATAAATATTCGATTAAACTTAAGATTTATTTAACGTTATTTCCCGCGTATTTAAAATTTACAATATAATATTAAAACCTTTTTAAAGGTTATTTTATATATAATATTCTAGAAAATACTTATTTATCGAAATAATAGTATATATATGTTTTATTAATAATTTAATTTATGAATATCTATTACTAATCAGCCTTTTAATAATGCTTTATATTATTATGCAAGGTCATTAGGTTCAAGCCGTATTATTCAAGCTGAGCCAAAGATACGAAGTAATTACACTAAGAATTAACACGAATAATACCTTACTAGTTTTATATAAAATTGTTTTTTTTTTTAAAAAATAACTATTTTTAGAAAACGAATTATATCCTTACTAAATACGGAAAAACTAAAAATATACGCCTTTAAACAAAGTTTATTATAAAAAAGGAGAATTATATAATTAAACGAAAAATCATAATAAATAATCGTTATTAATAAAAGTTAAAAATAATCATCGCAAAAAGGTTTATAGAAAAAGACGGAAATATAATATTTATAGCAAGCCCGGATATAATACGCGCATTTACAAAAAAAGTTATAAAAACGTTAAACGATAAAAAGTCTAATTAATTTAAATTTAATTCATTTTAATAAAAAGCTAAAAACGACTCGTTCGCTTAAATAATTCGTGAGTTTATAAAATACCTTAATAATATAATAGAATGTTTTTAAATAAATTTATTAAAAGAATGCAAGGTCGTTAAGTTCAAGCCGTATTATCTAGGCTAAGCTAAAGATACGAAATAATTACACCAATAATTAATACGATAAATACTTTACTTAGTATTTTCGAATACGGTAACTATTAATGGTTTTTACGGTAATAATAAATTATACGCTTTAATTACGAAAAGCCTTATCCCGAAGCCGACTGCTGGGTCCCGTAAGTACGTAATTTCTCGATTAATATCGGCTAAAAGGTTTATTTGCGTAATGCCGATAAGTTTTAACCTTGATAAATTTTATGCCCTTTAGTTGGTTCGGTAAGGGGAATTTTCTGGAATATAATAACTTAGAAAATGTTAAGTTTTTCGCGGTAAACCTTAAGTCCGTATAAGATAGCTGCTTTACGATTTTTTACCAGTTTTATAACTTTAATTTTAATCGATTTTACGACTTTTCGAATCCCTATTAATTAAAATAACTAAAACATACCGGGTAATTCCTATTACAAGATACCGGTATTCCGTAATTATAAAGTTTTTACGGAAAACGTTTTTTTTAAGGTCCTTAAACTTAATAAAGCTTTAAAACGAACCAAAAATATTAATATTTCCGTTAATCTAACCGATTTTTCCCAAAAAAATCGGATTTTGCTTTTAATTTTTAAATACGATTTAATTTATATAAATAAAAATAATTAAAAGTTGGATAACTTTATGATGGAAAATATCGACCGTATAAAGGAACTGCTAGGAAAACTAGATATAAACGGCAAAGGGTTTAAGAATTTCGAAGTTTAATTTTTAGCTCGATGCGAACTGGAAAATTATAAGCGATAGTTTGTCCGGCTATTCCGGATTACGAAAACCGTCCAGAATTCGGTTAAGAATGGTCGTCGATAAGGGCATAATAGGGCAGTTTAAAGTTACCTGTAAGAAGGTTAGGGCTTGGTAAAACTTAGCAACCGATATCATAATTTATTTATTTATTTAATTTTGTTCTACGGTTACGTCTTCTTTAAGAAGATTACTAAAAGAATAGATTGTTAAATATTAATATATATAAAATATATTAATTTTTATACTAAGCGCTTTTTTATAATAACTTAAAGACGATTTTTAAACTTAAAACAAGGTAGTACTATATTAAAATGTTTAATAAGTATAAATCAATATATCTTAAAGTATTAAGTTAAATTTCTACTTATATTATAAAATTAATAATAAATAAAATAGGTTTTTATTACATATCGGTTTATATATTTTATATAAAAAATATAAATTTAAATGTTAAACGGAAATAAATCTAAATAATTATTATAATAATATATAAAACAAATAAAATTAAAATATAATCATATAGATATTAATTAAAAACTTTTTAACATAAATTTTAAAAGCGACTTTCATTTTTATTTTTATTTAGAATTTATTATTATTTATTTTAATAGTATTATTTTTAATTTAACTAGTAATTTTTAAAGCGTAACATAGACATTTTAGCTTTTATATTTAATCTTTATATAATAATTAATCTTTAAGTTAATATTAATGTTATAAAACGATTTTTAATTTTATTTATTACGTACCTTTTATTAATATTATTAATTATTATAATTATATTTATATAAATATATATCTGTAGAAATAGTGATTTATTATTAGAACAATAAAATTATCAAAAGGTCTTTAATATAGCCTTAGGATTATAAGGATAAAGAGTCTATGCCTATATCTAGGTATTTTTCCCCTTTTTAATTGAAAACAAGAAACTTAAAATTAAAATATATAGAATTACAGGCTGAAAAATGTAATATAATTGCTTATATAGTAACATTTTTTTATTCCGTTTTTTGGCAAAATTAATATCTTGATTTATTTATTTTATGTTATATTCGAGGTATTATTTATTCCGATACGAAAGGCTAAGATAGGTTAAAACGATAAGTTCGGCGTAAGGGCGTTTTGAAGTAAGGAATTTGCGAAAGCTTAATTTTAAAAAAAGTTTTAAAGTTTTTTTAATCGCTAGAGAAGCGTTTGCGTACGTAATGGCCGTTATCGATTAAAAGCGAGAGAGCTTGTCGACGCGGTAATATCCGAATAGATTCGAAAAAGAAAATTTAAAAGAATGAAAAAAGGTTAAAATGGTATTTAAAAAAGTAATAGCATTTAGAAAAGACGTAGGTTAGTCGGAGGGCTTTGATATAGAATAATTAATAAAGCCGTTCGTTACGAAAAAAAAAGAATACGTACTTAGATTAAAAATATTACGATTTTAAGTTTAGCGAGGAAAATTAATTACGAGGTAATGATAATTAGAAAATATGGAAAACGGTTATTTAAATAACCTTAGTAGCGAATAAATACCGTAATCGTAATTTAGTAAATGTTATTTATATTAATAAAGTTAAATTAGCCGCCGTAATTATTATTAACGTTAAAAAAGCTTTTATGGTAGTTGTTACTGGATTTATAAAGGGAACGGAAATAATTAAAGTGTTAAAACGTTTATATAAAGCGAAAGAAATTAATTAGAACATGAATTTTTGGATTTAGTTTTAATTTATTAAATAGGATAAGAAATAATCGGCGTTAAATTATATGATTAATTTTAAGAATTTAATATAGCGGTATAACGAAGTTAATCTGTTTATTACCGCTGGATAATAAGTTATTATATTTCTTAGTTTTATTCTGAGTTAAAATAACGCTGGTTAAAAAGGCCGAATAAAAGGAATATTTCGTTAGTATATAATTATAACGGTAAATTAGGTATATAACGATTTTGTCGCCGAATTTCGAGGAAAGAAAAAAGTGGTAATAACTATAATGTAAAAGGATTTACGATAGAAAGTATAAAATTAGAATAGTTAGTTACTTTGCTTTAAGTATGGTAAATATGGATATATGGCGAAGGATTATCCGAAGAAATAAAAGCGTATTGCAGAATGCGAAATTAGTTTTATTCCGAAAGGGCTATAGGATTTGTATAGGACGTATGGAAAGATTTTTTAATAGTTTTTTGGACGACGGCGAAATCCGAATGATTTTATAGTAATCTTAGAGTTATGAAGGTATATCGGTAGATGTGGTAATTTATTGTTAAAGCGTTAAAAGGATTAAAATGGTTTTAATATAGCCTTAGAATTGCAAGGATAAAGAAGCTATAGTTATATCTAGCTGCTTTTCCCCCTTCTAGTTAGAAATAAGGAATTTAAAACTAGGATATATAGAACTACAGCTTGAAGAATGTAATATAATTGCTTATAATATATATAATAAAATATATACTATATAATTTATTTAATATTAAAAGAAATTTAATTATTAATTAAATTAATTTTTTATTATTTTATTATTTTTATAATAAAGTTTATATATCTAAATAATTATATAATATTTTAAATAAATAATAACCTTTTATAAGCTTTTTAATAAAAATTAATTAAACTTCGTTTATATAAAGATAACAGTATTTTATTCATATAAGGTCGTTAGGTTAAGCCGTATTAGCTAGGCTAAATTAAAGATACGAAATAATTATATTAAGAATTAATACGATAAATCCTTTACCTAATGTTTTCGAATACGGTAATTATTAATAATTTCTACGCTTACGATTAAATATACGTTTTAGTTACGAAAAAAATGATCCCGAAACTAATTATTACGTAATGCTAACAAATTTTAACCTTAATAAACCTTATGTCTTTTAAGTAGTTTAATAAAAGAAATCTTTTAAAAAACAAATAATAACTTAAAAAATATTAAACTTTTCGCGATAAACCTTAAGTCCGTATAAAATAAGTACTTTACGACCTTTTATTAATCCTACGATTAAAAGTATTAGATATCAGGCAGGAGAAAAAGCTAGGAACTTTAAACTAGCCATTTTTAACCTCGATCGATTTTACGGCAAGCCGGCTAATTCCTATTATAAAATACCCGTATTCCGTAACTGCAAAGTTTTTACGAAAAGTATCTTACTAAAAGTCCCTAAGCTTTATAAAGCGTTAAGACGAATAATAAATATCGATACCACGGTTAATTTAACCAATCTTTTTTTTAAAAAAAAAATGAAATTTTACTTTAATTTTTAAATACGATTTAATATATAAAAATAAAAGCAATCGAAAATTAAATAATTTTAGGGCCGAAAATATTAACCGTATAAAGAAATTACTGAAAAAATTAAAAATAAAAAGCAAAAGATTTAAAAATTTCGAAGTTTACCTTTAAATTCGATATAAATTAGAGAATTATAAACGATAATTTATCCGGCTATTCCGCATTGCGAAAAACGTTCAAAATTCCGTTAAGAATCGTCGTCAGTAAGAGCAGGACTAGGTAATTTGAGAGAAGGTTTGGTTTCGGTAAAGCTTAATAACCGAAATAGCATGATCTATTTATTTAATTAATTAAATAAATAATAATAGAAATTTATTAATATTAAAAAGATGAACTTTAATATAGTAATTATATAATAATATAAAATATCATTTAGTTTAGTTACTAATTTAATATATTTATATATCTTATATTATAACTACTTATTACGTAATAAATATATAACATATAAAGTATTATTAAAAAAAGAGTAGGAAAAAGAATAAAAGAATACAGATTTTAAAATATTATAATATAATTAACTTTAATCTGATCAGATTATAAATATAAATATATTAATAATTATAATATTAAAATATTAAATTCGAATTTAAAAGTAAAAACTTATCTGTTATAAGTTTATAATATAATTTCAAATTAATAAAATAAATACTTAATATTTTACGAAATATATAGTAATATTATAACAAGTCTTGTTTAATTATATATTAAAATTAAATATTTATTTACTTTGTAATTCATTTATTAAAATAATATAAATATTTATAGTATATAAGATATTTTATTAATTAAATAATATTAATAGGAAATAAAAAAGATGCAAAATCGATAAGGGTTTAAACAGAATAACTATTATAAAACTAGAAAGAAGTTTTAAAAGTATTTTATACTCTTTTAAAGTTATTACGTAGAGCTTAATATCTTTTAAATTACGTTACGTTTTAAATAATTTTACTTATTAAACTAATTAAAAAAGAAAGGCTTATTAAGATAGAAATTTATTAGTAATACGTAAATAAAGCTTTTAACCGATATTAATTAAAAAGTGACTTACTTATAAAAATCTAATAAGTTTTTATAACTTAATAGTTACGAGCCTGAGTATTTCTTTTAATCGTTATATACATAGGTACTATATTATAATTAAGCGTAAAAAATAATTAATCCGAATCTAGATTAAAATGTCTTTTTTCTAAGAAGCGCTAGTTTGTAAAAATCAAACCAACTTACGGTTTTAATACTGCTGTTATATCGGAAAGAACTAAAATAGTTAAGGGCTTTAAGAATGAAATAAATAAACAATATATATAATAAACTTATTTATTACTATAATTTACGACTTATAACATAGTTTTTATACGGCTTAATTAAAAATAACCCGTGTTTAAATTGTAGTTATTATTATACTATAAATATTCTTTATAGTCGTATATAATAAATATTATATTTAATATTTTCGAATACGATAACGATTATTTATTTTTACGATTAAAAAAAATTATACGTTTCCCTTACGAATAATAATATTTTATTGCTAATTATTAAGGCTTAATAACTATATAATTTCTAGATTAATATCCGCCAAAAGCTTTATTTGCGTAATATTAATAAGCTTCGACCCTAATGAACATTATACTATGTAGCTGGTTCGGTAAGGGGAATCTTTTAAAAGGTAGATAATAACTTAGATAATGTTAAGCTTTTCGCTAAAAACTTTTTCTTTTATATATATATATATACATTTATTCTTTAAGAACCTTTTTTTATTAAAGTTTTTCATTTCTTATATTTAAAAAGTAATAATTATATAAAACTTTAAATTAAAAATAAAGATTAAAAATATTATTATTATATTATTAATTTTAGTTAATTAAAACGGTTATTAACGATATATAAAATAATTTTAGTACATTATAAATATTATAAGTATAAGAACTATTATATAAGGTTGAATTTTTAGGTGATATTAAAAAAAGAATATGATGATATAAAATTATTATAGTTAATAAATTTATGAAATTTATTATATAAAATTATCAGGAAAAGATAACCTTTAATATAGTTGTTATATTTAAAAGTTAATAAACTTTATAAAATATATAATATTAAGTTTATAAACGCATAATATTAAATTAAAAAAAAGTTTAAACATTAAAATATTCGGATAGGATTTAAATAGTTTTAAAAGTAGTATAAAATTCTTTTTAAATTTAAGGGCGTATTAAAATATATATAATAGTTACCGGAAATAAGTATAAGAAATTTTTACTAATGTAAAAGAGTAGCCGTAATAGCGCTATTACTTATATATATATATACAGTCTAGTTATAGATTTTCGATATAGTTTCATATTTATAAGAAAATAAATAAGATTAATTTAAATAATAATAATATTCGGAATATTAACGGGTTTCGTTATATGTAATAAATTATAACATTATACGGAATTTAAATTTTATTAATTTTATTATAACCGATTTTTAAAACATATATATATATATATATATTATAATAATATATAAAAATTAAAATTATTTTTCCTAGCTAGAATATTATACCAAGATAATAATATTATATAAAGATAGTAATAAACTTAATATTATTATATAATAAAAAGTGTTTAAATACTGTAATATGTATAATATCGAAAATTATAACTAAAGGTGTTAAACGTATTATAAGTATTTATAACACTAATTTAATTTAAAATATAAGGAAACGCGTTGCAATTCGGGATATCGATGTTGTTCTGATTGATCTAGGTTGTTCCCTTGTTGGTTCCTGTAGGTAGGAAAGGTGTGGGAGAGCTAGGTCTGGGCTACATACATGCAAATAGTAGGTCTGTCGCGTCTACTCTTCCGTTGCCCTAGGGACCCCCTACACCCAATTCCTTGAGCTACTACACATATCCTAATATAAGAATTATAAGTTAGTGAATTAACAATGACTAATTATTAAAGTTATACCAATATTATATGGATTATAAATACGATGTTTTAAATTATTTAAAGTATAAAATATAACGTTTTTAAAAAAACTCTTAAACGAACGTATTTTAAAATAAATTATATTATGTTATAAGTAAAGTCTTATTATTAATATATGGTAGTAAAAGCGTATTTTATATAAAATATAATATATATTATAAAAAGATACTGGTATAATTATTTACGTGAAAATTTTTAAATTCTACGAAGCTTATTAATAATATGCAATGTAAAGGGCCATTAATATATCTAGCTATGTAGCTTATTAGTAATATATATAGTAGATTTATAATATTAAAAGTAATTAAAATATTTTAATTACTAGATATATATAAATTAATTAATAATTTTTATCTAACGACAAACGTTTAAGCTATACCTGTTTATAACTAGAATTTTTAATATAATAATTTTAAGCATTATATAAAACAATTCGTAAATAATAAAAACGACTATTATACTCATTAATTATTAAAAAGGTTCGACAAGATATTAAAAAGAATTAAGTTAAGAGTATAGTACAATAAAAGAAAGAATACTATAAAATACTTAACTTCGTAGTTTGGTTATTAATAAATATAATAAATAGAAAAAAAAATATTTATATAAATTAAAATATATTATATGCTTTTAGTAATTTATATTGTAAATATTAGATTAAGTTTCCGAAATATTTATACAAAGTTATTTAGAGTAAAAAAGCTTAGAGATACTTAATTTTTTAAACCGGTTTTAATTTAAAAATCATTTTATATAATCTTAATAATATTTAAACAAATATTTATATTTAAAAGGTTTAAAATTCTTTTAGTTATAACTTTATATTCTACATTTAATCTCTTTATTTTATAATTATAATTGCCAGTATTATAATAAATACTATTATTATTTATAAAAGTTATAAATAACTGGTAAAAAGTATATAGTTTTATATTCTTATTTAAATTTAAATTTATATATTAATATTATTATATTATTATATAACGTAAGTTAATCTTTTTATATTTAATATTACCTTAATAGATCTTACATTATATATTTCTTTAACGTATTTAATAAAAGCTTATACTGTTTATAAATCTTCTTAAAGGAGACGTAACCGTGGAACTAAATTAAACAAATGGATAAATTATGTTATTAGTTATTAAGCTTTATTAAGCTTTAACCTTTTTACAGATTGCCCTGTTATGCCCCTATCGACAACCATTTTTGACCGAATTTTGGACGGTTTTTGTAATCCGGAGTAACCGGATAAATTATCGTTCGTAATTTTTCAGCTTGTATCGAGCTAAAAGTTAAATTTCGAAGTTTTTAAGCGTTTTGCCGCTTATATCTAGTTTTCCTAGCAGTTTTTCCATACGGTCGATTTTTTTTTTTTACTATAAAATCGTTTAATTTTTAATTATTTTTGCTTATATAAATTAAATCGTATCCGAAAATTAAAAATAAAATCTAATTTTTTTAGGAAAAGTCGGTTAAATCGACGGAGGTATCGATATTTTTAGTTTGTCTTAAAGTTTTATTAAGTTTAAGAACCTTAAAAAAACGTTTTCCGTAAAGATTTTATAATTACGAAATATCGGTATTTTGTAATAGGAATTGTCCGGTATATTTTAGTTGTTTTAATTAATAGGGATTCGAAAAGGTGGTTTAATACCAAGTATTTTTTACCTGGTTATCGTATTAATACTTTTTTATTAGACGTAGAATGGATCGAGGTTAAAGATAGTTAATTTGAAGTTCTTAGCCTTTTTTCCTGGTTAATATTTAACATTTTTAATCGTAAGACTGGTAAAGGGCTGCAAAGTAGCTATGTTATATAGATTTAAGGTTTACCGCGAAAAGCTTAATATCTCTTAAGTTATTACATTTTAAAAGATTCCTTTTACCGAATTAATTAAAGGGTATAAGGTTTATCAGGGTTAAAGCTTATTAATATTACGCGATAATCGGTTTCGGAATAAGGTTTTTCGTAACTGAAACGTATAATTTATTATTACCGTAAAAATTATTAATAATTGCCGTATTTGAAGATATTAGGTATAATATTTATCGTATTAATTATTGATGTAATTATTTCGTATTTTTAATTTAGCTTGGATAATACAGCTTAAACTTAACGACCTTACCTATTTTTTATAAAAATAAGTAGTATAACATATTTATTTTATTTTATAATTAATCTTTAAAAGTTTTTTAATAGATATAATTTACGATTATAATCAGTGTTAAAAGTTTTTAATTACTAATATATTATAGCTCTTTATAAAGAAATCCTTTTAGTTCTTTTTAAAAAGTTAATATAATATATATATATATTTAAAACCCTATATATTACCATTTAATAAAAGATATTATTATTGTTATATTTTATTTTTAATATATTTAAAACGCAAGCTGTTAAGGTATAACGATACCGAAATAAATTATATATCAGATATTTAAACTAATTATTAACTCTACTAAGCTACGAAACTCTCTTAGGTCGTATTAACGACTATTATTAAACAGTCTCGTATCAGGATTTATATAGGGTCCTATTTTAACCTAATTTTCTTAATTATAAAAAGCTTTATTTTTATAATTATTGCTTTTTCCAAAGAATTTAATCTCTAAAACTATTACGTTACCATTCCGTACGACCGGACTTTTATATAGAATCTTTTTACTTAATAGTAATTACCCGTATTTTACTAAGTTTAATAATAACGTTTCTGGTTAAGTTTTACTTAGCTAAAACCAGAGGAAAAAGCCCTATTACAATTTAAAGTAGCGTTAATTAACGCAAAAACAAAAGGTTTAAGGCGCGACCTTTACAACTTCCGACCGTTTCTCATTTTTGGTCTTATCGCCTTACTTTTCGGCGGTACAACTTTTTTATACGCGTTATTTTGCGCGACTTTAAATTTATTTATTCGGTTTTTTTAATTATTTATTCGGCTTTCTAGCCCTTTAAATATTTTAATACGTACATATTTTTGGTACGACTTAATATATAGGAAAATAATTAATCTTATAACACCCCCGTAACAAGTAATTAATCTATTTTAAAAAATATAACCGCCGCAAAAATTAAACCTTTAACCCGTCGGGCCTCAAATAAGTCGCTAATACAATTATCACATATTCAAACCAATTATTAGCTCCATTAAGCTACGACCCCATTTCAAGTCATATTAGTAACTGTTATTAAATAGTTTCGTATTAGGATTTATATAGGGTCCTGTTCTAACCTAGTCTTCTTAGCTATAAGGGGCTGTATTCTTACATTATAACATTTTAATATTATATTACATATCGTAGCTAATTAATTTAAGTTATTCCTTTTAAAAATAATTTATTTTAAAAAACAGTTTTAAATGTATTTATTACGTGTTTTATTTTTATATAATATAATTACGGCCTAATAGGTTAGTAGTTACGAACCTGGGTGTCTTTTTTAATTGCGTTAAGCTTAGGTACCTTGTTAGCGATTAACCGTAAAAGATAGTTGGTTCGAATTTAACTTAGGTTACCGTTTTTTTAGGTAGCGCCAGCTTAGAGGAATTAGATTAACTTAAAGCTTCGTTTCCGTTATTATGTCGGCGATTATTAGATTAGTAAGTTAGGGGCTTTGGGAAATAATTATTTTAATTGTGTACGTAAAACTATCGAATGTTATCTGACTTTAAAACCCGTATTACGTCTTTTCGGCCTTTATGAAAAAGAGACGGTTTTTAAGGGGTGTTCTCCGGTTGCGGTTATGCAAAATTACCTGAATATAGATATATAATAAACCGGTTAGCTGTAAATAGCGAAATGCCTTGATAGTACGTTTTTTTAAAATATAATATAATTTCGATGTTTAATAATAATTTAACCAAAAGTAAATTCTGTTATATACATAATAACTTAAAATAATTAAGGTACTAAAATATAAAAGATTATTTAAGTATTAAATATAAAGGTAATTCTTCGAGTATTCCGTTTTCCTAACTTTTATTATATTTATAAAATACGGTAAAACTTATAAGAAATTTAAATAGATTATAATAATATGAATTAAAAACCGATAATTATTAAGTTCAATATTACTAACGGAAAATATAATAAAGATTATTATAATTAATAAATAATAGATAATAATTATTTAATTGTTTTAATAATATTTATTTCGTATACATATTATATAATACAAAATAAAGATATTATATAGCTTTTATTAAGTTATTACTTATATATGAATTTTATTACGTTTAAAGGTTTAATATAATTATTAAATCTAATTAAAATACATTCTAATTAAGTTTCGATATAAAATATATATATATAAATTAAAAGGGCGCTTTTTCTTTATCGATTATTTTAAAGTAAACCTGTATAAATATTAACAGTTTAAAAACTTTTACGTAAAACTAATACTAGTTACAACCGTCGTAAAAAGAATAGATTTATCTTAATTATAAAAATATAAAAAATAATGAAAAAAATAGAAAGTAAGAAAAGTAATTATAATTTGATAAAACTATTCGTTAAATAATTATCATTAAATTAATTCATTATATTTTTTGTATATACATGGTCGTTAAATTTAAGCCGTATTATCCAGGCTAAGTTAAAGATACGAAATAATTATACTAATAATTAATACGACAAATACTTTACCCAGTATTTTCGAATACGATAACTATTAATATTTTTTACGGTAACGATAAATTGTATTTCGGTCGCAAAAAGCCTTATCCCGAAGCCGATTACGTAATACCGATAAACTTTAACCCTAATAAATCTTATACTTTTTACCTTTTACGGTTTAACAGGGGGAATCTTAAATAATGATTTAGGAAATATTAAGTGTCCGCGGTAAACCTTAAATCTGTATAAAATAACTTTATAACCCTTAATTAATCTTACGATTTCTTTAATTTCGATTAATTTTAAGTTTTTTTAAACCTTTATTAATTAAGATAATTAAAATATACCGGTTAAGTCCGAATATAAAATCCTAGTACTCCGTATTTCCGGAACCTCGACGGAAACGATTTTAATTACGTTATCCGATTTAAATAAAATAATTAACTAAATAAAATATATCGATATTTTTAAGGATATTAATAATTTTTCTGAAAAGATTCAGGTTTTATTTTTAAATTTTAAATATAATTTAATTTAAAATAACGGAAATAATCGATTTTTACGTAAATTTATACCAAAAAATATCCGGCGTATAAAATAATTGCTGGCCAAATTAAAGGATAACGATAACGGATTTAAGAACGTCGAAGTTTAACTTTTAGATCGATATAAGGAAAATTACGAAAGATAATTTATCTGGTTATTTCGGATTACAAAAACCGTTTAAAATTCTATTAAAAATAATCCTTAATAGTGGTATAGTTAGGCACTATATAAGAAAATTAAGGTGTAATAAAGTTTAGCAACAGATAATATAATCTACTAATTTGTTTAATTTAGTTCTTCTGTTACGTTTTCTTTAAGGAGAATATTTCTTGTATATATATATATATAACTTTTAGATAATATAAAGTTAATAAGCTTAACTATAATAATTTTCCCGTTAGTTATAAACTTCAAACGAAAATTAACTAATATTAACATTTATTACATATATTTAAAAAAAGCGTATTAACCTTTATTTCGTAAAGGCAAACTAAGTTCGAATAGCGAATAAAAACAATTTTATATACCTTTATAAAAAAGAATTTAAAATATCGGTAACGTATTATAAAAATAAGTCGTTCGTTTTTTAACACATTACGATAATAAATTAATTTAAATTAAAAGAATTCCTTATCGCTAAACGTTTTTATAAAGCTTTTATAAATACGCGTATTATATCTAGGCTTGTCGTAAACGTTATATTTCTATTTTTTTAATTTAAACCTTTTTATCATAATTATAATTAGTTTTTATCAATTATCACTACGTATTATTACTTTTTTAATTAGAAAAGTTTATATTTTCTATAATAAATATTTCTTGTTCTTTAATATATATATTTTTAGATTTCCCACATTTATTAAAAACCTAATTTATTTTGCGTAAATTACCGTTTTTTTCTTAAGAAACTTAATTTCGTATTAAAATATTAACCGATTTAATTATCTTTATCTATTAAGTAACCTTAATAATTTCTAGTTGTTTTTTATAAATAACGTATTTATTAAATTATTTTAATAATATCTTTAGGGATTTTTATACGTAAAATAATAATAGAAACAATAAAAGTAACTAGAAAACCGGTTAATAAAAGTATAACTAAACCTTGAAAGGCGAAAAGGATATAATTAGAATCGAATAAAATAAATTTCATTTCGATAAATCCAATGTTTATATTATTAATTATTAAACTAATTTTAATTGTATTATAAAAACCACTTAGAAATTTTAGTAATACTATAAATACCTTAACGATAAATAAAACGGTTAATATAAATATATAAACTAGGTTAAAAAATTAAAGTTAATAAAAAAAATTTATAAAATATACTAATATTATTTATACTATATTAATCTTAAAAGTTAAGTAATTAATAATTTCCGTAACAGGTAAAAATAGTTTTTAATTTTTAATACGCCCTTAAATATTTAATAAACTATTTATTTATTTTAAATATAATTTATTTATTTTTTAATTATTTACGAAATATTGTTAAATTTTTATATAAATTTTTAATTGGCTTATTTTTTGATTGGCTTATTTTTTGATTTAACTATATTATAAATTTATATTGCCGTTTATTATAATTAAAAATATAATAAATAAAAATATATCTCGTAATACGTTATATTAATAATAAATTCGTTATACTTTTATTATATTACAGCCCAATAAAAAATATTTACGTATTTAAGATAAATATTTTTTCGCTAATCGATTTCTTTCGATCTACGTTAATGTTCGCAAATTAACCATAATATCGTCTTGGTAAATCTTACCGCTATATCGATTTTCTAAGGTAAATTCTGAAACGTTATATATTATATAAAGCCGTTTATAATTAAATTTTAATTTTTTTTATAAACTACAAAGTTTAAGGTCTTTTTTAAAAGCCATTTTATATTATTATTATTAAAAATATAAACTATTAAAATTACGTAATTAAAATAGCGTAAAAAAAGAAGGATTTACTTATATAAACGAAATAAGTAATTTCCTTTTATTTCTTTATCTTTTTAATTTTATAAATTATTCTCTATTATTAGTATAATTAAAAGTTATATTCTATTTCTAATATCCTCGTATTTACTTTAAAAACCGACATTACGATTTACCTTTCAGTACCGATACCGTTTTTAATTTATAAAATTTAATAGCGGCTACAAAGAAAATCGATTATTAAATAATGTTTAAATTTGTATACGTAAACAAGTTTTATTCGATTTTAGTATATTAAAAATACAGCAAGTTTATTAGTTATTTAATAAATTATAATATATAATAAAATTAATAAAATATATAATTTTAATTAACGCTAACATAAATTAATTATCTTTAATCAGAAAAATGAATTATTTATAAATTTTATAGGAAAATTTAAAACCATTTTATAAATAATTTAAGTGTATTTTTGTTATAATTATAAAATTCGCGTTGATAAGGTTATATTTATAATTTTAATAAATTAATCCTTTTAATAAATTATTTATAATAACCGGTATAGTTATTATATATATATAAACCGAAAAAGATTTAAATTAATATATACAAAGTCGTTAAGTTCAAGATATATTATCTTGACCATGTTAAAAATACGAAGTAATTACATTAATAATTTATACGATAAATACTTTACCCAGTATTTTCGAATACGGTAATTATTAATAATTTCTATGGTAATAATAAATTATACGTTTCGGTTATAAAAAACTTTATTTCGAAGCTAATTATTAAATTCCCGTAAATACGTAATTTTTCGATTAATATCGGCTGGAAGGCTTATTTGCGTAATGCCGATAAGTTTCGACCTTAATAAATCTTATATTTTCTGGCTTTACGATTCGGTAGGGGAAACTTTTTAAAAAGTAATTACTTAGAAGATATTAAGCTTTTTGTAATAAACCTTAAATCCGTATAAGATAACTTTACGACTTATTGCTAGTTTTATAATTAAAAATGTTAAATATCAGTTAGAAAAAAGGGCTAAGAATTTTAGATTAGTTATTTTTAACTTCGATCGATTTTACGATACCTTTTTAAATCCTTATTAATTAAAATAACTGAAATATACCGGGTAATTCCTATTAGAAAATACCGGTATTCCGTAATTATAAATTCTTTACGGATAACTTTTTTTTTAAAATTTTATTAACTTTATAAAGTTTTAAGATAAATTAAAAATATCGATACTTCCGTCGATTTAATTAACTTTTTCTAAAAAAATCTGATTTTATTTTTAATTTTCGAATACGATTTAAATTATATAAGTAAATATAATGAAAAATTAAATAATTTGATAATAGAAAATATCGACCGTATAAAAGAACTACTAGGAAAACTAAATAAAGTCGGTAAAAAGTGTAAAAATTTCGAATAATAATTTATTCGGCTATTCCGGATTACGAAAACTGTTTAAAATTCGGTTACGAATAGTTGTCGATAGGGGCATAACTAGGCAGTTTACGAAAATGTTATGGTTTGGTAAAGCTTAGTAACCGAAATATATAATCTATTAATTTATTTAATTTTGTTATACGGTTCCGTCTCCTTTAAGGAGAAAAATTAATATAAAAGAAATTTAAATTATTAATTTTTAAAATTACGCTTTATTTTTATTAAGTCTTTACTAAAAAGTTAATTTTACGAAGTTATTTATAATTTATCTTTATTTAATTAAATAACTAATAAATTAAATTTAAAATAAATTTATTATTTTTAAAATTATTAATATCGTTATAATTTATTTCTTTACTTATTTTTTCTATCGGTTTTAACTTTTCTACTTATTTTATTTTTCAGTATTATAACGTATTTATTTACTTTATATTACAGGTTATATATTTTATTAGGTTATTAATATTATTAAAACTTTATAGCCGATTTTAATAACGCGTTTAAACCTGTTATTATACCCTATATTATTAAATCCGGCTTTATAAAACATAATTTAATTTTATTAAATTGTAAAAAGGCTCTTTTCCTGTTAAAAGTTCTTTAAATTATATTTACTTTATATATTTATTTACTTATTTTTTTTTACGATTTTTTCTTAACTGCAAAATTCTTAAAACGCTATTAAAATATTTTAATAAGAAGATTATTTAGTTATTAAGAGAATTAAAAATTATTAAAGTAAAATACCTAAGTAAATAATTATATCGGTTAATTCTTTAATATATATAACTTATTATTATTATATAGGATCATTTTAAAAGGTTTTTTCGCAAAATAAATTACATCCTTAATTACCGCAAGAAAATTAAAAATACAGGTTGTTATAATTAAACGAAAAGTAATAATAAATAATTACATTTAATTAAAGTCAGAAATAATCTTTATAAAACGGTGTAAATAAAAAATATACATATAAGGTTTACGATAAGCTTAGATATAATATATATATTTATAAAAAAGATAAAAGGATGTTTAATTATAAAAAAGGTAAACAAATTGATTTAATTTATAACATTATAGTTAATGTAGTTAAATTTGCTTTAAAAAGATGCTAAAAGGTAGCCGATTCGTTTGTATAACTAATTCGCTTATATAATACGTTATTTTAAATATGAGTTATTTTATTATTTTTAATTATTAAAGTTCTAGTACGTAATCAATATCTAATACTTATTAAAACATTTTAAGAAAATTTTAACTTATTTAATATTTAATTATATATAGTTTGTTTTATATTAAGGCGTATATTAAAGTACTTATATATATATATATATAGTAAAGTCGTTTAAGATTAAGGCGTACTTAATATTACTACGACTTTTACTTTATTAATAAATTAATTATATATGAAAACGTTTACTATTAAATCTATTATTATATTTTATACGTTACAGTTAATTAAAATTATATTTTTAAATTTTAAATATATGATATAGACGCTATTTATAACGTAATAATTATTATACTTAATTTTATACCTTTTAATCTCCTGATTTCTTTAAATACTTATATTATAAATAGTGCTCCCTACTTTTGATTATTTAATTTTGGACATTTCAAATCATTATTTTCTTTTCTAATTAAATTTTAACTTTATATTTTCTAAATAAAGACATAAACTTTTATATTAAGCATTAAAATAGTTATATAAAATTAATGTTATTCGGATATTTAATTAATTAGAGAGCTATAAACAGCCGATTTATACGCTAAATATATATATAATAAGTTTTATATAAACGTAACCGAGAAATACGCGTTAAAAATCGTTTTTCTAAAATTAAAATAAATTTATAAATATGTATTAAAATATATTTAAATAGGGTAAACAAATTAATTTACATATATAAATTATATAATTATATATATAAAACATTTTAAAAGGTTATATAATGTTTTTTAATATTAAAAACATAAAAACGTATTTGCTTTAATATTCCAAGACTTGATACTAAAAAATATAAATATATTTAATTTATTATTGTTATTATATTATATATTAAATTATATATATATATACATATATATATATATCTGTTAATTAAAATATTTTACGATAATGATTTATTATATAAAATTGTAATTTTTTTATTATAAAATTATATATTTCCATTTTTTTATTATTATAATTATAAAGATTTATTATATAAATATATTTTTTTAATTAAATACTTTTTATTATAAACTGTAATATATTAAATATATTATTATTAAGTTATTTATATAATTTTGACATATAACATTAAAAAGACTTTATTATAATAAAGTAGAATAATATATATATATATACAATGTAATTCTAATTAAGTTAAAATAAAACTTATTATAACTTTAAATATCTTAAAAACTTAATAATAAAATTTTTAATATATATAGTAGTAAAAAGTTTACTTTAAATTTACTTTATGCATTATTTAATTTTTTATAATTATAATTTTATTTTAATAATAAATATTTATAATAAACAATTTGAAAAGAAATTTAAAACATAATAATTAAAAAGTAATAATTAAAATAATAATAAATTATTTATATTTATTAGTACTTTATTACTATGTTTAATATAATTTTAAAATATATACAAGGTACAAAATTATTAAATTTAAGCCGTATTATCTAAGCGACGCTAAAAATACGAAATAATTATACTAATAATTAATACAATAAATATTTTCCCTAATATTATCGAATACGATAATTATTAATAGTGTTTATAATAATAATAAAATATACGTTTCGGTTATAAAAAACCTTATTTCGAAACCGATTGTTACGTAATGCTAATAAGCTTTAATTTTAATAAACCTTATGTTTTTTAGCTGGTTCGGTAAGAGGAATTTCTTAGAAGCTAATAACTTAAAAGATGTTAAACTTTTTACAATAAATTTTAAATCCGTATAAAATAACTGCTTTATAACTCTTTATTAATCTTACTATTAAAAATGTTAAATATTAGTTAGGAAAAAGGGTTAGGAACTTTAAATTAATTATTTTTAGTTTCGATCGATTTTACGATATTCTTTCGAATTTTTATTAATTAAAATAACTATAATATACCGGGTAATTGTTATTATAAAATACCGGTATTCCGTAATTATAAAATCTTTACGGAAAACGTTTTTTTAAAAATCTTTTAATGTTATAAAACTTTAAAACGAATTAAAAATATTAATATTTCCGTTAATTTAACCGATTTTTCTTAAAAAATTTTAATTTTATTTTTTATTTTTAAATACGATTTAATTTATATTAATAAAAATAATAAAAAATTAAATGACCTTTTAATGGAAAATATCGATTATATAGAGGAATTATTAGAAAAGCTGGATATAAACGGTAAAAGGCTTAAAGATTTCGAAATTTAACTTTTAGATCGATATAAGGAAAATTACGAACGATAATTTATCCGTGTATTCCGGATTACGAAAACCGTTTAAAATTTAGTTAGAAACGGTTGTTAATAAGGGCTTGTATAATTGGGCAGTTTAATAGAAAGTTAAGGTTTAGTAAAGCCTAGTAACCGAGATATATAATCTATTAATTTGTTGAATTTTGTTATACGGTTACGTCTCCTTTAGGGAGATTTTAAAATATATTTTAAATATTTTTATATTCTTAAAAAAACAATTAAATTATTAAATTTTTAATTATTTTAACTTTTATTATAATTTAATACAATTAAATATTGAATTATTTTTAAAATTCATTATATTTTAATACTTAAATTATAAGTTCATTATATTTATATTTAAATAATAATTCGTTTTATATTTAATTTTTATTTAACTAATATTAATTTATACAATTGAAAATGTTATCGGTTTTATAATTAATTATTATATATATTATGAAATCGATTATAATTAAACCGGCCATCTTTGTTAAAATATAATAAAACTATTAAATTATTTTTTTATATATATTACCTTATATTGTTAATAATATTAAAGAAATGATAATATGATTTTGTTATGAACTTATTTATGTAACACGGGTTTTTATACTAATTAATCTATTATAATTAATAAATATTATTTAAAGACTCTCTTATAATATTATATTATAAATTTAATTTAAAATGATATACTTAATCTTTTTATAAAAACGGTTATATTTTTAAAAAAAATTAATTTTAGATCTGTATTAAATTATTAAAAAATTAACAAATTTATAATTTTTATCTTTAAATTTCCAATAACAAAACATTTTAATTAGCAATATACATTTAAATATAAAAGTTTAAATTATAAAATATAATATAATTACCTATATAATAATATTATTTAATTCTATATTTTTATTAAATCAATCTTTTAATTTATTTGTTTTATTTTATATTTACCATATTAGTTTATAACGCTAACTTTAACGTAAATGTAATTAAAAATATCTTTTTTAAAAAGTCGCTTTAATTTTAATAACAAAGACTTTTTAATTTGTTAATCGTTTCTATGTAAAAAAATATATTTATATACGTAAGGTTATTACCGATTAAAAGCAAAGATATATTAATCTAATAACGTTCGAAAATAATTAAAAATATTATAAAAAGGTAAAATAGTATTGTAAAAAGAAGAAAACCGTAAAACTTTACTATAAAATAATTAGTAAAAATATATATTAAGCTATTAAATAAACGTAATATCATAAAATAGGAAAATAGATATTTAAATTAAAATAATTAATTTTACGTGTAATAAAAATTGGGTTATATAATACTTATAATTACGAAATATAAAAGCTGTTATTTAGTTACTTTTACTAACGATTAAATATTATAACGGTAATTCGGCAATATTTATATATATTAATAATATTAAATTAACCGTAACAGTTATTGTTGACGTTAAGATAATTTTTATAATAATTATTAGTAAATTAATTATCGAAATAAAAATAATTAACTTACTAAAGCGTTTATATAAAGTAAAAAAGGGCGATTAAAAATGAATTTGTAAATTTTATTTTAATCTATTAAATAAAATTTTAAAATATAATTAACTTTAAATTATATAATTAATATTAACAATTGAATACCGCCGTATAACGAAGTTATTATCTTTATTAACGTTAAATAATACATTAATATATTTATTAATTTAATTTAAGATTATAAGAGCGATATTTGAAAGAGTCGAATAAAAAGTAGTTTACTAGTATTTAATAATAACAGTAAATAAAATATATAACGATTTTATTATTTAATTTTAAAAAAAGATTTAAAGAATTATAATAATTATAACGGAAATTAAAACCGATAAAATAAATTTATATAAACTAAGAAAGGTTAATTATTTTATTTTAACTAGAATAAATACGGTTATATAGCGAAGGATTACTTAAACCGGAAAAATAATAGTTTAAATAAACGGTTAAAACGTAGTATAGAATATAAGGTTAATTTCATTTCGAAGAGACTAAGGGATTTATTTAAAACGGATAAAAAGATTTTTTTAAATAGTTTTATAATAATTTTAAAGGTATAAGAGCCCGTTAATAGATATTATAATTTATTATTAATCCGTTAAAAGGATTAAAAGGGTTTTTATTTATAGTTTTAAACTTATAAGGATGTAGAAGTTATAGTTATATTTGGCTATTCCCCTCCCTTCTTAGTTAGAAATAAGTAATCTAGGATATAACTTAAGGCTCGAAAACGTAACATAATTACCGACATATATAGATATTAAAAATATACTTTTTAAAAACGAGTATTTCTTATTAAAGCTTTTTTTTAATATAAAAAAAAGTTTTATAATACGATAATAAATAATATTCGACATACGATTAATTAATTAATATCGAATAATAATGAATTATTAAACTTATATTAATTAATAAAGAAATACTTTAACTTATAATTATTACTTTTTAAAATATTTATAAAGTTATATTAATTTTATATAAAAGGTTTTTTAAGTTAATTATATTATATAAACCCTTTATATTATTTAATATATTTACATTCTTAGATATAATAATTATACTAAGTTAATATTATTTAAATATCTAGTTTTATATATAGCATTTATTTTATTTAATTAGTATATATATAAGTAATTTATATAACTATAACCGGTAAATATCTTTTAAAACCCGTTTTTTAAGTAAAAACCGGAAAACTATAATACGAGTTATTAAGATAGTAATAATTAATTAATTACCTATATAATCTAGTTAATTAGTTTCTAATGCCTTTAATTACGGCTAGTTCTTAGAACCCCAACCGCTCTAGTTCTCGCCGATACGGTAGCGAAGTCTAAGCCCCTATTAGTTTAGCTCCTTTAGGCTGGCGCTACCTAGAAAAACGAGGGCCCAAACTGGATTCGAACTAGCCGTCTTTTGCGATTAATCGTACCAAAATACCTACGTCTATCGCAATTAAAAGAAATACCTAGGCTCGTAACTATTAAGCTATTAAACTATTAATATTATTATATATATATAAATGTAAATTTAATTATATAAGTTTAAAAATTAACTATTTATCAGAATACGCGGTGCTAATCTAACTGTTATTGGTATTAAAATATATATATTACTTAGTGATATCTGGAATATATCTGTTCTAAGTGCAAAAAACTAGTTAAAAAGGTAGGTGCGCTAAATCCATTTAAAACGCGTTTAGGTAAACGTTATACGGGCCAACTAACCCTGTTACATATTAATGTACCGAATCCTAATACGCCCTTTTGCGTTATATATATACTCGAAAACTTTAGGAAAAACTTTAATTAATATATCTAGGAATTAAACCTTAACTTTTATGCAAAAAACTAATAAAAAACTGCAAAAAAATTAATAAAAAAAATAATAAAAAATAATTTATACGGTTTAAAATTAAACCCTTAACTTTTATATAAAAGGCTAGGTTGTACGTTATATTAACCTATTATATTAAATAGCCTGCTTTTTTATTTTACCGTTCCGTTACAATTATACCGGGTTATAAAACTTACTTTTCCCGAAACGTTTCGGATTAAGTTAAACGTTAATATAGGAAAACGTTCTGTTATATTAACCTGCTGCATTATAAGTTTTATAACTCTAAAAATCGGATTTATTTTTTAACGGTAATATTAATAAATAATTAAAATCATTACTTTTTAAATTCCCCCTTATAAAAAACTATCGAATAAAGGTTTTTTTCCGGTTAGTTAAAAGATATTAATTAATTATAAGCTATATATAAAATATTAACGTCTTTAAGTAAAAATTAACGTAAAAAGTTATAAGTAAATATAAACAAATAATTTTATAAGAAGTTAAAACCTTAAAATTAACAGGTAAACGGATACCTTCGGGTAATCGTAAAAAAAATACCGTAATTATCACTTTTAATAACGAAAAACAAATTTTAATAAAAAAACGCCCCTTTTCCCGTAAAATAGGAATTTAACAAAATTATTTTTTTTATTAATTACTTTAACCAAATCTTAAATACCTTTCAAATATTTTTAAAACCTAAGTTAATAATAAATTTATTATATATTATTTTATTTAGTAGTTTAATAAATCCATTAACAATGTTTTTTACGTTTTTAACATATTCGATTTTTATTCAGCCGTTTTAAACTTCCTAATATATATAATAATATTTAACGCATATATAACGCTTTTTTCGTAACATAACGCTTTCTTTAATTTACTTTTTCGTGCCGTTATTATTTTAAAAACGGTAATAAAGTTTTTAAATATAAGGCTAAATTTTTCGAAAAAAATCCGTACGCTTATTATTTCGGTAATTACGGCGTTTAATATTATATATTCAATTTCTGAAATATATCTTATAACAACTTATTATCGCTTTAATACTTATATTACCGGGCCTTTTATTATAAACAAAACGTAACCGGTAATAAACTTAATTATATCGGGGTTATTTATAAAACTTATATTAATTGCTATAAAAAACCTTAATTTGTTATAAACGTAATAAAAATATTTTTCATTTAATTTCCGGTATTAAATAAATAATTTTAAAATCCTTTTTAAATACCTTAAAAAGCGTTTAATATATTTTCGATATTTAAGGGACGGGTTATTTATAAACCGTACCTAGGTAAACGTTATAAACGTTATATTTAATTTAATTATATAATTAAAAAAATTAAATTTACTAATAAAATTAACGTATTTAAAAATATTTTATTTATTAATTTTATCTTTATAACGTATTACGTAACTTAAATATTCTTTAACAAAAAAAATCAATTTTGCCCTTATATTATTAATACTTAAACTTATTAACGTTTTATTAATATATTATTCCTAATCGAAACGGATATCGCCTATTTCGAATAATTAAACGATACGAATACCGAAATATTAATTTACCGTTCCGAAATCGTTTATCGGGACGTTACCGGCAATAACATTTACTATAACCTTTAAATATATTTTATTAAGGCCGAAAAATAAAAAATTATTAACGTATAAAATAATTACGTTACAGGTTTTCGTATTAAAATATATCGCATTATCGGATAACAATAATTTAAAGCCGTATTTATCGAATATCGTTCGAACTTTCTTTTACTATATAATACCGGCCTGCTTTAATTTATATAAAAAGTTTATCAATTTAATAATTTTCTTAAATATAAAATTAAAACGTTATCTTTTATTTAAATATATATCGAAATATTTTTATAATATAAGGAAACGCTTTATAAAAATTTACTTTTCCAAATTACCGTTTAGGTAAATAGTAATAAAATCGATTTATTAAATATACCACTTTATAAACGTTATAAATACCATAAAAACTCGCCAATATACCGCGCATACGGTAATTACAGCTGTTTCGTTATAATCGATTTCTTTTCGTTAAATAAAAGCACGTATAATAATACGAACCTTATATTTCTCTAACTTGCTCGTTAACGTATACTTTTTTTTCAAAACTTATTTAACATTTATCAAGTAACCCTTAACAACTTTAATCGTTAATTTAAAAACAAAAGTTCCCCGTTATAAATTTTTTTTAATTTTTTTATAAATAACTTTAAACTATATATTTTATTTAAAACTGGCCATAACTTCCTTAAAATTAGGTCCGTCGCTATTTACGTTAAACAAACGGTAAATATCATTATTAAACATATTACGTACGTACATCTATTCGTAAATTTATTAAACTATATTACGGTTATCTAAATCTCTATAAAAGTCGTTTTCCGATTCGTTAAAAAAATTAAGGTTATAAACGCCCGGATAAAAATTAATATTTTTTTAAATTAAGGCCGTTATAATTTCGGGATTTTCGTTAAATGTCTTATATATATATAACTTAAATTTAACCTTTTTCGGTTTGCCCTATTTCCGTTTTACGGTTTTCGTTTCGTTATCCGTTTAATCGTTTAATATAACGTTATTATCATAATTATAAACGTTAACGCCTTTTTTTCGGAATCGGTAACGTAATTTGCGTTATATATAAGGAAATAAAAACTTTATAACATCCTTTAAGTCGGGTAGTTTATTTTATTTATTTATCGTACCTGTTTTTTCGTAAACTTATATATACGGTATAATTAAAAAACGACCGCCCTTTAATAACTAGACTTTATAATTATAAATACCTTAATAACCTAAAAATAAACCTTTAATATTTCGTATTTCCAGCTTTTCAACTTTAATTCGATAATTCTTATCGATTAAGACCATACAGCGGTTGCCGATAATATATAAATACGCATTATCCGGTTTACTTATTTATTCTTTATTACTTAACGCCCGATTATAACAATTTTATAATATAATATAATTAATTATAAATTATCGTTTTTATAACGTAATCCTAAAAATAAATTAAAATACGCATTTAAATAACCGTAACGCAAACGTTATTTTAAACGATTTATATACTTCGCTCCGGAATACCGTTCTAATACTAATTATAAAAACTAAAATTAACTAATTTAACTTTTTCGGTATTGCAAAAAGTTTCGAATAAACCTATTCCGAATTCCTTTTTTTTATTAATACGGAAAATTTTAATTATCTTATTATCCAAAGTTAACCTAATTTTTACGTTCGTTATATATAAATAAAAATACCGTTATACCTCGTTCTTAATTTTATACGCTTTAAAAACGTAATAACAACTAACGTTATTTATAATTAAACTATAATACGCGTTATTGTTAATAATAACGGGCTTAATTTAACTTACGTTATATTAAAACAGTTCTTTAACGTATATTCCTTATTCTTAAAGGTTTTTCGAAAATATTTTAATAATCTTAATTCGATTATAAACTTTACAAACGATCGGTTTAATATTTATCTCGTTTAGGTTAATATTTATAATTATTTTAATAATTTATTTTAACCGTTTATCGTTAAAATAACACAAACGGCAATATTAAAAAATAAACTTCTTTAATACTACTTTTATTACTAAACCTTTCCATTAATAATAAAAACCTATAAAATCTCTAGCATCTCGTCCACTTTACCCTATACTAATTTTAACGCGTATCCCTATTAAATTTCGTCGGCTAAACCGCTTACAAAAGGCTTTTTTCGTCCGTACGTCCAAAGAAAAAAACCTTTCTTAAGGACGTTTATCGTAATTAATTTCGTACCGTTATTATTAATCAAATAATTTCGGTTAACATATCTTTTTTGTTTATAAAAAACTTCGCCAAAGAAAATTCGTAATAAAAAAATAAATACGTATAAATTATATCGTAAAACAATTAAATTACACTTACCTTTAATCCCTTTAAAGTCCTAGTTAACTATGCCGATTATTTTGGCTTAAATTAGTTTTCCCTTAATAATAATTATAAACTTTTTATCCCGTATATCTAATAATTATTTCGGGAAATAATCCTTAACATTATTTATAATAAATACGTTAACTCCCGAATTTTACAATATTTCATTACGGTTTTCCTTATATATATTATATAATTAAAGGATTAAGGTTCGGAGTTTATTTTGTATATACTTGTTTTCGGATTTTTTGCTAAAGTTTTCCGTAATTAACTTTATACCTGCCTTTAAGCATAACATTCATTTGTTATCGGTTATATTATTAAGTACGTATACAAAAAGCTTTTTCGATATACCAGTATTTCCAGATTTAAATTTTTCGGGGCGTTATACGTTACCTTTTTATGCGTCGCCCTTTTAAATAGAGGCGGTAACGCCTTTTAAAGCGTTGTCCTGTTATATAACGCGTTTAACGTTTTCCATAGCGTAATTAAATAATTTTATAATTTCTTTTATTTCCGACTGATTAATTTCTATAATATATTTAGTTTGGTATTTCTTAGGAAGTTGATTATATAGATCCTTAAGGCCGTTTAGAATAAAATACGCCTTTAATAGACGCTATTAACCGTTAACGTTATTATTATTGTTATTATTGTTATTATTAAACCTGTCGTTTTGTCCGTTATTATATTAACCGTTTTATTAGTTATTATTGTTTTTATCCTTTTTAGGTTTTTGGCAGTCTTTAGCTAAGTAATTATACTTTTTACAGTTTTAATAAAAAGGTTCGCTTTTAACGTTTTATAAAGGCTTATTACTATTGTTTTTCCCTTTGTTATTATTATTATTTCGGGCGTTATAATTTTGATTTTTAAGCTTATTATTACCGTTTTTATTACCTTTGGTTTTTTTTATTTAGTAATAAAATTCGTTTTTAAAGTTATCTATTAAGCGGTAAACTATATAGTCGGTTTTACAAAATACGGAATTTATTATTCGATACCAGTTACCTGCCTTATCCTTAACGGCGGTTAAAAATATAATAATCTGCTAGTCTTTATTTAATTTTATGCCGTATTCCTTAATTTTGCGGATTAGTTTTTAAAATTTCGTAATAAAGGTAATTAGGTTTTTACCGTCGTAATAGTATTAGTTTAGTTTTTTCCAAAAGGAACGTTAACGGGCTTTTTTAATTATAACATAGGTTTTACGGAAAGTCTTTAATATTTTCGAACTTTTCTTAATTCCGGTAACAAGTTTTAAAAGCGTTTAACGTATCGTTTTGGTAATTGCCTTTGCTAAACGTAATTTATTAAAAATAAAAAGCTTTATTTTTTTTTCGTAACTTATCTTTTTAAATACGAAATTTAAAGCGTGTTTCTAAAGTTCCTAATTTTTAAAACCTTTTAAGTAATTTTCCTTATTTAAAGCGAAATCGAAACGTTTTTAACGGAAAGCGGAATCCTTTTTTTAAACTTTTTTTTTATGCTTTTTTTTTTATCTTTTTTATTACGATTATAATAACGTTTTTTCCGATTATCGTTACTTAAATCGCTTAAGTCGTTTTCCGAATCCGAGTTCGAATTTAAATCCGAAAACGACGACGAAAAACTAAACGATAAAAAAAATTATTATTACTTTTTCTACCGTTACCGCCTTTTCCGCCGTTACGTTTACCGTTATTTCGTAACAAAAGCGAAAAGGGTAATAACAAAAACCGTTTCGATAAATATAACGATAACGTTTTTATTCGTAGGCCGTTCGTAACCAGATTCCGTTAAAGGTCCGTAAAATCTTTTAAAAAAGAAAGTATTTTTTTTACCTTTTTTTTAGGTTTTTTGTTATATTTTAAGCTTTTAATAATAATTTTGAAACTTCCGTTAAATATTTTAATTAGTTTTAATAATTCCGGTTTTGTTAACGGGTTATGATTAAGATAAAAATCGATTTTTTTCGTTAGTATTGCTTTAAAACGTTTAAATTTATTTTTATACAGGTTATTTATAATATAAATCCGCTAAAGTTATTTTTTTAAGGCCCGTTAATTTTACTTAATTATATCAGATATTTAAGACCAATTATTAGCTCACTAAGCTACGAACCCCTCTTAGGTCGTATCAGCGACTGTTATTGGACAGCTTTTTATTAGGATTTATATGGGGTCCTGTCCTAGCCTAATTTTCTTGGTTATAAAGGGCTATATTCTTATAATTATTCCCTTTCCTAAAGGTTTTAATCCCTAAAGTTACCGTATTACCTTCCCGTATAACCGGATTTCTATGCAGGATCTTTTTACCTAATAGTAACTACCCGTACTTAGCTAAGTTTAATAATAACGTTTCTGGCTAAACTTTATTTAATTAAGGCCAAGGGAAAAAGCCCTATCGTAATTTCCCTTGCAAATTAAAATAACATAATACATACAAAAACAAAAAGTTTAAAACGCAACCTTTACAATTTCCGACCGTTTTATTTCTGGTTTTATCGCCTTACTTTCTAACAATACAACTTTCTTATACGCGTTATTTTACGTAATTTTAAATTTATTTATTCGGTTTTTTTTAGCCATTTATTCGGTTTTTTAACCCTTTAAATATTCTGGTACGTATATATTTTTAATACGACTTAATATGTAACAAAGGTAATTAATCTTATAATACCCCCGTAACAAGTAATCAGTCTATATTAAAAAATACGTTTCCCGAGGGAATTAAACTATTAACCCGTCGGGCGTCGAGTAAATTGCTAATATAATTATCAGATATTTAAAATTAATTATTAGCTTACTAAATTACGAACCCCTTTTAAGTTGTATTAACAACTATTATTGGATAGCTTCTTATTAGGATTTATATAGGGTTCTATTTTAGCCTAGTCTTTTTGGCTATAGGGGGCTGTATTCTTACAAATTAATTAACGTTATTTTCGTTTAATAATTACTTTATTAATTAATAGTTCGACTTATTTGCGTAAATACTTTATTTCCGTATAAAGGCGTTTTTTGTTAAAATAAAACTTTAATAAATCCGTAAAAATATTTTAAAGTTTTAAGGTTTCCTTTTATTAAATAACGCGAAAGTTGTATAAGGATATTAATTAATCGTTTTAATAAAATTTTATCGTATAATATATATTTAGCTAAATAAATTTATTTTCGTAGCTGCTACCGATTATTTTAATTTTAAACCGGTTAATTAAAACTTCGTAATACGTTAATTATAATTTCGTAACGATATATTACAAATAACAAAAATAAAAAAGTTTTTATTGCGATTTTTTTTTAAAAAAACTAGAAGATGTTATTATGTTAGAATACGCGGTATTAATTTAATTGTTATTGGTATTAAGATATATATATTATTTGGTTATATTTAAAATGTATTTGTTCTAAGTGCAAAAGATTAGCTAAAAAGGTGGGTGCGCTGGATTTACTTAAGACGCGTTCGGGTAAGCGTTATACGGGCCAACCAACCTTGTTATATATTAACGTACCGAATCCTAATACCATTTTATATAATAAAATAGTAATTATACTTTATTATATATATCTTTATTAAGTTATTAGGTTTAAGCTATGTTATATTATATATATCTTTAAAAATTATTATTTTTTTCTTATTATATTTAATTAATTATTTAATTTTTACTAATATTCTTAAATATATTCACTTATTTTAATTTTAATTTAATACTTTAAATTAAACTAAAAGCTTTAAATAATATTATTAATAATTAATATTATAAAACCTTTGTTTAATATATTCGAATATATATAAGGTAAAGTGCTATTAAGGTATTTAGCTATATATATACATATAAGGAGCTGATTTATTTATTAAGTATATGTATAAACTAGTTTTATAAACGTAACCGGAAAGTACCCCTTTAAAAACCGTCCTTTTTTAATTAAAGGCCGGAAAAACGTAATGCGGGTTATGTAATACGGTAATTAACGATAAGATATACCCGATTAATTGATTAGTTCCTAACGCCCTTAATCGTAACTGGTTCTAAACCCCAGCTACCCCTTAATTGTCGCCGACACGGTAATAAAGCCGAAGCCCTAATTGGTCTAGCTCCTTTTAAGCTGGCGCCACCTAAAGGAACGGTAGCCCAAACTGGATTTAAACCAGTTATCTCTTAAAATCAACCGAAACAAGGTACCTAAGCCTGTTGTAATTAAAAAAGATACCCAGGCTCGTAACCACTAAGCTATTAGGCCATATTCGAATATATTAATAATTAATTATTTTTAAGTCATTTATAAACTATATATTTTAATTTCGTAAAGCTAATTTTTAACACCGATTATTAAGTTTATATAAATATATAAGTTCTTATTTAAAAGTTACTTTTAATTATATTTAATTATTATAACTTTATTTTTATACTTTTAATATAAAATATAATATTATTAATTTTAATATTATTAAAATATTTTTTTCTTTAATTAAATTTATTAAATATTCTTTATTTAGTATTATATTATTACTTATATTAATAAAATATTGTAATCTTTATTAATTAAAATCTTATTATATTATCGAACTAAATAAAATTATAAGTTTTATATAAATTTAAAATATTTTTTTATTTTTTAATTTTAATAAGTATTATTCGGTAATTAATATTATATAATATCGAAAATACGCTTTAACTATTATTTAAAGGCCTTAAATAATCCTAGATAACTAAATTAAAAAGTTAAACTTTTTATTATTTATTTTTATCTTCTTTTATAATTATTTTATTCGGTCGATATTATATAATATAAAATGCTTTAAACTTTAATTATTATTATAATTTAAAATATTATTTATTTTTTAAGAAAATTTAATTAATTTATATATTTTATATAACGTATATATATTATATATAATCCTATCCGTAAAACTTTATCTTTTTTAAATATAATTCGTTTTTTAAAAAAATTTCTTATTAAATAAATTAATAAATATAAAAATGATTTTAATCGAAATTTATCGATATTATAAAAAAGGTATTAAAATCTTAATAAAATTACGTTATTTTTAAATAAAACTTTACGTTTCCGATTAAAATTTTATTATAATTATATAAAATTAAAATCTTTTTAAGTTAATATATAATAAAAGATTTTTATAAAATAAAATGTTATTAAGGTATTTAGCTAGCTATATATATATATATAACTAATCCGTTTATTATATATATATATACAAATAGTTCTATATAAACGTAACCGGGAAACACCTTTTAAAAACCGTTTTTTTTTAGCTAAGGGCCGGAAAAACGTAATACGAATTATGTAATACGGTAATTAACGATAAAATACATCCGATTAATTAATTAGTTCCTAACGCCCTTAATTATAACTAATTTAAGAGCCCCCAGCCATCCCTTAATTGTCGCCGACACGGTAACGGAGCCGAAGCCCTAATTGGTTTAACTCTTTTTTTAAACTAGCGTTACTTAAAAAACGGTAGCCCAAGCTGGACTTAAACCAGTAATCTTTTGCGAATAATCGTAACAGGGTACCTAAGCTTGTCGTAATTAAAAGAGATACCCAGATTCGCGATTACTAAGCTATTAGGCCAATAAAAGATTTATATAAAATATATAATTACGGATTTATAATTTTAAAAAATACGTTAATTTAATTAGATTACTTATTAAATATACAAGAAATTTTAATAAAATCTATAATATTAATTAGTTAACGTAATATAATAACATATTTAATTTTTACTTTATTTATTATATATATAAATATATTTTAATTAAGTTCTATTTTAAATTTAGCTTTTTTAAACGATATATATTAAGTAACTTTAACGTTTAAATATATAATATATTATTTAAATTCTTTAAATAAAAGTAAGAATAAAACTTAAATATAAAAAGTATATATTAAAAATTTATATATTAATATATTTTATTATATTTTACGTAAAAAATACATAACTTAATAGTATTATAAGATTTAACAGTATAATAATATTTAAAAATTCTTAAATAATATTACTTTTAAATTACATATATATATTACGTTAAAAACGGTAAAGGTATTTATAAATATACTTAAATAATCGGAATAAATAAAGTACTTAATAAAGATTAACCCGGGTTTTTTATATACCGACTATACGGAATCGGCTTTAAAATAAAGCGTTACGGAATTAAAGTAAAAAAATTAATATATTAACTATTAATTTAATTGTTTATATAAACATTTATAATATATTTAATAATGATATAATAATAGTAATATTAAGAATAAATAATGCTGTTTTAAATTATATTTATATATATATAATTTAGTAATACTTTAAAAATATTTTTAAATATTTATTAATTGTTATTTAATTAAACTACTTAAAATTCTTAATATTACCAATAAATATAAAAAATAATTAATATAGATTAATATTAGGATTCTTAAAAAACTGTAATTATATAACTTAATAAAAAATTTTAAAAAATTATGCTCTTTTAGTTATTAAGCTTTACTAAAACTTAATCTTTTCGCTACTTTTATTAATAATTATTCTTAAAGATATTCTATATAGTCTTTATAATCTAGAACAACCTGATAAAGTATTCCTAGTAATTTTCAAGCTTGTATTAAATTAACAGTTAAACTTCGAAATCGTTAAGCCTTTTATTACTTATACCTAGTTTTTCTAATAATCTCCTTCTACGGCTAATATTATCCGCTATAAAGTTGTTTAAATTTTGTTTACTTTTACTTTTAAAAAATAAAATATATCCGAAAAGTAAAAATAAAATCAGATTTTTTTTCAGAAAAGTTAATAAGATCGACGGAGGCATTAATTCTTTTTTCATTTTAAAGCTTTATAACTCTTAAAGACTTTAAATAAAATATTTGTCGTAAAAGTCTTATAATTACGAAATACGAGTATTTTATAATAATAATTACCAAGTATATTTTTGATTATTTTAATTTATAAAAGGTCGAAAAGTCGTAAAACTAATAGAAATTAAAAAAGAATTATTAATTTAATATATTTAATCGTAAAACTAGTAAAAAATCGTAAAATAGCTATCTTATATAAACCTAAGGTTTACCGCGAAAACCTTATTATATTTTAAATTATTATCTACTTTTTAAAAAAATTCACTTTTTAAACTAATTAAAAGGTATAAGGTTTATTACGGTCGAAGCTTATCGGCATTACGCATTTACGAGGGCTTAATACTTAATTTCGGAATAAAAAAAATTTAAAATAAAATCGCATAATTTATTATGACTGTAAAACTTTTTATTAATTATAGTAATCGAAAATATTAAGTTAAATATTTATCCTATTAATTATTAATATAATTATTTTGTAATTTTAGTTTAACTTAAATAATATAGCTTAAACTTAAAAACTTTATATATAATAATATTATAAAAGTAATTAATAGTTTTATATTATTATTTTTCAATGTTAAGAATTATATAGTTTATTTTAGAACTTTTTAATAATAATAACTTTTATTGATTTATAAATTTTAAGCCGTATTATTAAGCTTAAATTAAACAGACCAAATAATTATATTAATAATTAATAATTTTTACTATTATTATAAATTTTATATTTTAGCTCCGTAAATTCTTTTCCCGAAATTAATTATTACGTAGTAATAATAAGCTTCGATATTAATAAACCTTATAGTTCTTAGCTGGTTCGATAAAGAAAACCTTTTAAAAGGTAATTAATTATTTAAAAGATAAAACGTTTTTTTAAAGTATTTAAATTTTATAAAATTTTAAAACGAAATATATTCATATTTTTATTAGTTTTATTAATCTTTTCTTATATACATGTAAATTGTATTCCTAATTTTCGGATACGATTTAATTTTAAATAATAAAGTAAACAATATTTAAACAGTTTTATACCGGATAAAATCGACTATAGATAAAAGTTTGTAGAAAAATTAAATATAAATAATAAAAGACTTAAAAATTTCGTTATTTAATTTTTAATTCGAAATAAACTTACGAATTACAAACGATAATTATATAGTTATAGCGGATTATAAAGATTATTTACGATTCGATAAGAATCATCGTTAATAAAAATATAATAAAATATTAAAGTTATAATATAATAAGACGTTCGTAAAATAATTAGGTTTAAATAAAGCTAAATATTTAATATAAAATAATATATTAACTTTTTTAGTTAAATTATACGGTTGTATTTTCTCATTAAAAAAATTTAAAGTATAAGATAATTCTAATTTTAAATTTTAATCTTACTATAAAATTAAATTTTATTATTTTATAGATAAATATTTAAAATTAAAAAACTATGATATAAAATATAAAATATAAAATAAAATTAAAATATATTTAAAAAAAGTTTTAATAAAAGTTTAATAAGTAATAATATTATTACATTATTAAATATTTTCTATATTATTAATAATTTTATAATTATTATATATAATTCTTTATAATATTAAATTTTTAATAATAATACTTTCATTTAACTTATATACTTTATAATTTATAACGTATTTACATTTTTAATTTTATATAAAAATCGTAAATTATTATTTTCCTTATAATTTTTAACTTAAAATAATACTTTTACGTTAAATAATTCTATTAAATTTATAAAACCTTAATTAATATTTAATATTTTATAATAATATATTATTATATTTTTATACTTTAATATATATATTAATATTATTTAAAAATATTTCGATATTTTAAAAGTTATAATAAATAATTAATTAAATATTAATTTTTATATACTTTACGGTTTAACGGTTATTTATATTTATATAAGGTAAAATGCCATTATAATATCTCGCTATATATATATATATATATATAGCTAATCCGTTTATTATATATATATATACAAATAGTTCTGCATAAACGCAACCGGAAAGCACCCTTTAAAAACCGTCCTTTTTTAGCTAAAAGCCGGAAAAACGTAATACAAATTATATAATACGGTAACTAACGGTAAAATACACCCGATTAATTAATTAATTCCTAACGCCCTTAATCGTAACTAATCCCACCAGCTACCCCTTAATTGTCGCCGATACGGTAACGGAACCGAAGCCCTAATTGGTTTAATTCCTTTTAAACTAGCGTTACTTAAAAAACGGTAACCTAAGCTAGATTTAAACCAGCTATCTCTTAAGATTAATTAAAACAAAGTACTCAAACTTATCGCAATTAAAAAAGACACCTAGACTCGTAATTACTAAGCTATTAGGCCTTATTTATATTTATAAAATAAATAATATTATATATAAAATTATTTACTTTAACTATAAATTTTACAGTTAATTTTAATAATTATGTATTATATATTTTTTACTAAGTTTATTAAACTAAAAAAATAATATATATTAAGTACTTTAAATATATAACTTATAACATAGCACTTTTTTATTTTTTAAATATAAATATAAATCTTTATATATATATTATTTTAAAAATTAGTTTTCTTTATTTTAAAAATATTAGATTAATATTAGATTATTTCTAATTTTTAATTTAATAAGTTTTAAAAAATATATTTTTAATATCGTTGTATTTTTATAATACAAAAATATATTCTTAAAAATTAAAATCTGTTTTTAAAACTAGTTTTAATTTTTAACGGCGTTATAATTTACCAAAAAAATTATAAGCTATTATTATTTTTATAATTAATAAAATTTATTATGCTACGTTATTACACTAAAACCATATTATCTACGCTAGGCTAAAAATACGAAGTAATTATACTAATAATTAACACGATAAATACTTTACTTAGTATCTTTAAATAAGGTAATTATTAACATTTTTTAATATAAGTTTATTATAAAAACCCTATATAATTATTAAATAATAATATATTCTTACTTTTAATTAGGTAATTATAAATTTTATATATATATCTATCTTTTATAAAATATAATAATAAAACTTATAACTTTTAATTTAAAAGTGGCTTTTTTCTATTTGCCATGTTATGGTACGCCTAGCCCACTAACAGTAGTTTTTCAGATGTAGTAAAAACGAAGTTCGGGCCTAGGTACATGGGCTACTTAACTTGCTACTAGGCGACGGTTTTTAAAACTTATTATAATAAAAACGCGTTTTATAAACTTGTTAATTTTAATATTTGTAATAATTTATTTAAGATTATAAAACATAATATAATAATTGCTTATATATAATATTAACAATTTTTTACCTTAATAACTATGGGAACTTAAACCATTAACCGCGTGTTTTTACCCCTGTCCGTAAGCCTAAATGTATGCGGGGGAGGAAGAGGGGGTTAATCCCGACTTGGAACTTTGGATAACTTCTAATACTCTGCACACCCTCAGTCTTTCGATCCATCGAGGGCAAGGTAATCTCTCTTATCCGCACACTGATCGGCCCCAGAGATACCCTCGACTACAATTTGCCATATCAACCCTGTCATTTCACCCTTGTCACGCCTCTCCTCTCGCCCTACATCCCAGCATGTCTGGCGAAGCACCTGGCGCCGTTTCCCAGAAGGAGCGCGTCTTACAGGCCCTCAGCCAGGTGGCCTTTCTAGGCGATGAATATGTGAATGGAGACGAAGAGGCACGCCAGAAGCTGGTGGTGAGCGCAAGGGAGCTTGTAAACGTAGCCGAAGATCCTGTTGACACGCTCTTGTGGAATATTTGGGCACTTGTACGGGCAACTACCACGTATTCGAGCTACCGTTGATGCTGACCTAGGTGAATCAGCCGACCCGGACTGTTGCCGCACGTATTGCTGTGGATTTGAAAATATTCGAAACCGCTGTACAGGATGGCGGTCGGCCCAAGACCAACGAGGACCTGGCGGCCACAACAGGCGCTTCTCCGACCCTTGTGAAGCGCATTTCCCGCGCTTGTGTCTCGATGCGTATGCTTGACGAGCAAAGGCCCGGTCTCTACGTGCCTAATGACCTGACCAGACTTCTGTCGAAGCCGGAATATGCTTCCGGCATCATCTTCTGGTTTGTTATATACCACATCCAAACAAGCACTACGCCTCATGACTCATTTGTCTAAACAGCTTTGACCTTACGAGCCTATCATTTTCGCAAATGCCCGCCTACTTGAGGAGCACCAACCTACAGAACCCGGAAAACGCTCTAGACGGGCCATTCCAGTATGCGAACAAGTGCGGTTCCGCCTTTGTTTGGCTGACAGATCACCCCGACGTATTTAAAGCCTTCCACGACTACGTACACACGCTTCGAATCCACCGTCCGAGCTGGTCCGATATGTATCCCGTGCAGAAGCAATTGATAGAAGGTTTGAAACTAGACGGTGACGCATCGGCTTTCATCGATGTTGGCGGAGGCACCGGCCAGATCCTGCAAGACTTCCGGGCCAGTGTGCCGGAGTACACGGGTAAGCTTGTGCTGCAAGAGATCCCTGAGGTTATAGCTCGTGCGGCGCAGATGGGTGTTGGGAAGGATGGGAGCATCGAGCTGCAAGTGCACGACTTCTTCACGCCGCAACCGATCAAGGGCGCGCGTGCCTACTTCATGCGCTCTGTGTTGCACGACTGGCCGGATGAGCAGTGTCGTAGAATCCTGGGTCACCTGAAGGACGCCATGACCCCTGGCTATTCAAAGCTTCTCATCAATGACTGTGTACGTGTCTTTAACCCTTCTCCCTCAGACCCTGTTGGTCTTACCCACCTAGCTCTTTCCAGCCCGACACCGTGGCTTGAGCTTCCCCCTATTTTCGAATGAGCTACTAACCTTCGATTCATAGGTCATTGCCGACGAAAAAGCTGCCTGGCAACATATCTCTCTTGACATCTTCATGATGGCGCAAGTGTCTGCTCAGGAGCGCACCGAGCATGAGTGGCATGCCCTTGTCGAGAGTTGCGGCCTGAAGATCGCCGGTATCTACAACAAAGGCGAGGGCAACGAAGGCCTGATTGAGGTCGTCCTCGAATAGGCCATCCCCCGTGAAATAATCGACCAATCCTGAAAACGATATCGTTGCTGTCTGCAGAGCTCGGGAGCCGGAGTTGGAATGGGGTGGCCGAGTTGGCTGATCTTTAGTTGCGTTCCCGCCCGGAGTGAATATCCAGCTAGGACTTGCCTAAGCGTGCTCAGGGCTAGCCGGCTAATAGGTCATGTAATATTTCTTTTTTTGAGATTTGCTATTTGCGCAGTGAACCTTTTGCTATTTACGCAGTGACCCACTTTCCAGCTGGCATACACCTGGCACACCTACCAGTTCGCACCTAGTCTT